>BMAO01028945.1:0-113433 GCA_019973975.1 Trichonephila clavata | reverse complement strand
AAGAAAACCAACTACAGTAATATTTAAAAAGTTGTTCCATTTATTATATTTATATAATGTTCGAAAGTTCTTAAGTACGAAGACAAATGATATACAATATTAAAAAAACTAAAACTAAAAAGATATTTATATTAAAACTGTTGAAACACACAACTTACATACTACAAGAAAACTGTTCTTTGCAACAGCTGACTTCATCGTTAATCATCTTTAGAAACTTTCAATGCATCTTCATGACTGCGTGTCTCATCATTTCTGCCTTCAGCAAATGTGTCAATTTCTAACAAAATACAAAAAAGAATTACCATCATCTAAGACTTTCAGCTTGTTTTATTAAAGAATAAAAGACTAAAGCCAAGAGAAGAAGTGTAGAAAAATGGCAGAATAAAAAGAGATATAGCAACGAAATCTCCAATCCTTCACTCATTAAAATGTCTTGTTCAATACTGTGCGAACCAGATGGTTGTATTTTGTCTGCATTATCCTTTTTGCTTTTTTATTTCTTTTGCGATTTAAAAACTTAAGATGCATCAAGTGAAAAAGGAATAATGGGAAAAAAATACTAATTGGACGTCAGTATGATGCTTCCCTTTGTGTTTTTCTCTTTGTAACGTCAGTAAACGAGAGAAAGTAAGAGTAGATCCACGACACGCGTTCCTTTCCGATATCCACTTGCAACTCAATTATGCCAAAGTAATTTTGAGTCGGACATGACATATAGAATAAAAGAAAAATGATAAAAGCGTAATGAATAAAAAATGAAATACTTGCGATATAAAAATGAATCTTCAGAAATAATATCTGCATTTAGAAAACCCTTGAAAAAATGAAAGATTTCGCGAAATTAAAATATAAAGCGGAAAGAGGAAATAAATTATAGTGGAGAAAAGAGAGATGATGATGAGCAGTCCTTGATTACTTTCGACGTAACAACGTATTTTTACCTAATGACATGCACAACACATTTGCTTTAATTAATTTGGTTTTTCCGTAATATTTTTAAAGTAAAAGTTTATCCAACATTATTAACTTGCTCAATGTATGAATAGCCTCATTACTTATTCAATGTATTAATAGCTCATTACTTACTAAATGCATCAATCATTAGCTTACTCAATGTACTTAATATACGTAGATTGATCGTTACTTACAATATTTAATTATTATGTGCGTGAATAATTATCGATTAAGAGTGTTTTTCTTAGTAAGTTATTCAATATTAAAACTATTGAAAGCTCTATTGTATTTTTTATTGTTTTGTACAAACAAGAAAATAAACACAAAGCACAATATTGGTGAATTTACCTTTTTAGTGAGCAGCTTAATTATTGTTTCGAAGTAAAAAAAATAAAATAAAAAAAGTGTAATATTTCTATTAATATAGACAGTTGTTATACTCCTAAAAGTAATTTAATTATACGGAATATAAGAGTAGTCCATCCCTTTTATAATGATTATTCTACAGTCTTTTTTTATATCAAATTACTGTAAATCCAACTCCGAAAATTCAATTTTTTGTCCGAGTTATAATCAGTTTTTCACAAGATAAGTTGGTCAGGATGAAATATAATACTGGTTTAAATTTACCATTTTTTCGAAAAATAAACAATTATTTTGAGACGGTAAACAAAGTAGGGTTCATTAATAACTTTGTATACTTAAAAAATGTAAACATAATTTTGCCAAGCAGTTATACCCAGGATCACCCTAAGGCAAGTCCCTAATTTTTTATAGAAATTTGAAATGAAGAAATGGACTTTTTTTCTTGGGAAACCTGTTTAACAAGCATATTACATTTTTTCCAATTTATTGTGTTATTTAAATGTATCTATCATATATAAGCATAAGAAACATGATCCTAATCTAACCATTTAATCAATATACACTCATGGACAAACAAAAAATAGCGCACCAAGAAAAAATTGCAGGATAGTTACGAAACTTGGCATGAAGGTACATGTCGGGGAGATATACAAATGATTAGAAATGCAGCGTGATTGCGCATTACGTATAGCAGGCAAAAGGCGTTTAACGTCGTTCTCCGTGGAGTATAAAACAGGTAACCAAAGCTTGTTTGAGTGTGCTGATTCGCTTACAAAGGAAAAGCTGAGGTAAGACATGCTATTACGCCATTTTCAAAGACAATATGAACAGCTGTCGCAGTTTGAGATAGGGAGAATCATTGGCATGATGGAAGCTGCTAGGCAAGTAACTCGTCAATTAGGCAGCTCTGATTGTGTTGTGAGGTGGTGTTGGGACCAGTAGTTCCGAGAGATGTCATTTACATGAAGATCAGGCTCAGGACGCCCTCGACAGACCAGTCGTCGAGAAGACCGCCACGTCGTAAAAAAGGCACGCGTACAGCCAACTGCTTCGTCGGGCTCATCCAGGCACAGGTACCTCCTTCACTGGGGCCCCTGTGTCTTCTCGAACCATACGAAGGTGCTTGGCTGAAGGACATTTGGAATCACTGCGCCCATTACGTGTGCTGCCTTTGACTCCCAACCATCGACGCTTCGTTTGGAATGATACCGCGCACGAGGAAACTGGACTGCAGCGGAATGGAACCAGGTCGTCTTTAGCGACGAATCCAGATTCAATCTCAGCAGTGATGACAATCGTGTTCGTGTATGAAGATCCCGTGGTGAACGCCTCAATCCTGCTTTGCTTTACAGCGACACACCGCTCCCACCACTGTGTGATGGTATGGGGGCCATTGCCTACAATACACGTTCACCCCTAGTATTGATCCGTGGCACCATTACAGTCCAGCGGTATGTCCATGACATCCTGCAACCACATGTGGTGCACTCATGCAACGGCTCCCAGGAGCCATTTTTCAACAAGACAATGCTCAGCCTCACACGCAAGGGTGTCACAATACTGTCTCCGCACTAGGGCTTGCAATCCAGTGTCATATTATTAATCATGGGATTTCGGGATTATATTATCCAAAACCCGGGTTGGTCCCGGGATTAAGATTGGACTATTTATTAAAAATACTTATATATTAGATAGTTAAATTGCATAATAAAATTTAAAATATAATTAAAAATTGATTTAATATCATTTTAATGAAACAAATAAAAAAAATTAGTTCATCATAAAAACAAAAAATAGTACATAATGAAATTTTTAAAAAAAGCATTTCTTCAATTCTTGTGTTTCTGTAAATAAGCTTATAAAAAGACAGCTTCTCCAGCTTTTCATTGTTGAAACGGCTTCTTATTTTGTTACAAGCCGAAGAAAAGGCACGTTCAGATTCTCTACTAGTAGTATTATCGTCATTAAATAGGAGTATGTTCTTTTCAGGTAGTGACCACGTCTCCTCCATTTTCAAATGGATTCTTTTGAATTTTTGATGACAATGTCTCAAATCTTACAGACTGCTTTGGTGCATATACCTATTTGATAACTGAATTTAGTTCTTCTGCTATACTTAATGGATTTTCTTTAAATATAAATTGATCCAGTTATTGAATCAGAATGTGAATCAATTTCAAGTATTACCTCATTTGAAATTGAAGATCCAGTTGCATGAGCTGTTTGTAATGCAATAGGATTTGAAGTGTTTCAAGTCTTACAAGCAGGTCCTCTGGTAATTAACGGCATTTAATTGAAGAAGGAACTGTGACAAAATCTATTCTTGAGATGTTGCTTATTTTATTGCGTAAGCATTGCAGTGAGCCACTTAGATCTGTGCGACGTTCTCGCATATGAGAAATGAGAGCTGTGCATAAAGATATTTTTTTTACCTATAGCATTTAAAATTGCACAAAAAAAATTCTATGTACATAATATAAATATACATTTTTGAAAAATTAAATTCTTAGAAGAATTTTTATGAGAAATTTTTTTTAAATATAATTTAGACTAAAATTAAATCCGGGAGTTAGTTATTTTAAACTCGGGATTTCCGGATTCATAAAAAAACCCGGGATCCCGGAGTTTCGGAACTCCAAGACTGAAAACCTTACTAAATGTCTTCCAAAAATTCTAATTGCCTCTGTCCATGTTACCGGACACTGGACATCCGCTTTCTGACCCCACTCGCGATGGGGAGAAAGTAACAGAATAAAAATAAGAGAAAACATATCAAATTTCACGGTTTAACATACACACCAGCCTCGAACCCTTCAAAGTTCAACACGTAAGAAAACTGACATTAAACGTTTACAGTACAGAAAAAGTAAATAAGTTACATTAAATGTAATACCAGATTCACAATACTTTGAAAAAAATTTCAATATATAATTCAGACAAAAATTAAATCCCAGGATTAGTTATTTTAATCCCGGAATTGGAAAACCCCCGGAATCTCGGGATCCCGGGTCTGCAAACCCTACTCCGCACTGTTACTACCCTTCCTTGGCCTGCCAAAATTCCCAGATTTGTCTCAAATTGAGCATATCTGGGATCATTTGGGACGGCGAGTTGGGTATCCCACAAGTTTGAACGAACAAGAGGCAAGGGTACAGCAAATATGGAACGAAATGTCTCAAGACATCGTGCAGAACTTGTATGCCTCAATTCCTGATCGTACCCCATCGTCCATTTGCCCCATTTCAACAGGGTATTAGATCCTCCTTTTTTTGTCTTTTTCTCTGCAATAAATGATCCTTTTTTTTGGATTTTCTAGTCATTTGCATATATCAAAGTAGTCATTACTTATGCAAAATTTCGCTTCATTTTCACGACTCCTCCTTGGTGCGCTAATTTTTTGTCCATGAGAGTATATGGAGTTAAAAATGTCAATGAAATTTTGTACTGGAAAAATTGTCTTGTCCTTCACAATTTTGTGATTTCTAAGCTGTTTCTAATTGAATATGTATGCTTCAAATTTCCGTTGATCTTTTGGTAAATCGATTGTAAAATCATTTTCGATTTGGTAAAAAACATCTTATATAATAAATAATAAGTTACTCAAGAATATAAAAAGAATTTTTTTTAAAATTTAAAATGTGTGCGTGAGGATTTTTAATATTTATAAAATGAAATTAAAGTATTTACCCAGAGATAAGTGACGGATAATAATCCCCTTCTTACTATAGTTAGCTATTTGTAATACATTATTAATTAAAATACTTTCAATATTCAGTAAAATTTTTAATGATATTTACATCTAAGGAGAAAATATCTGCTTGGACTTTATCAACAAATGTCCAATTAATAAAACATACTATAAATCAAATTTAATTCAATCTGAATTTATCAAAATCTTCAACCTAATATCTATATATATAAAGAGTTTGTGTGTGAGAGAGAGGGGAAGGAAAATTTTCATAACATGTGTTTAGGTACACATTATTTATTTTTCTCTTTCACTCTAATACCAAATATTTCGGCAACATGCATATACAAATTAATTTGTGCTTTGTTGATCTTTATTGGACAAAGATGTAGAAGAAAAATGATCAAAATCAAGTTTTTGAAATTGTAACTTTGTTACTTATATAAGGACATTTTATGTTTTCTCTATACCGTTATTTTATAACATCTTTAATAAAACTTATGAAATAATAAATTAACTTTTAATGTTATGAATTAAGTTATTTTTTCAAGAGTATATTTTTGTTTTTTGATTATACTGTCTTCGGCTTCAACATATAGGAGTAGAAATTGCTTCTACTCTTCATCTAAAGTTACTCCCATTAAAAGGCCACAGCAATCAAGTGATGATAGTCGCCAACTTGGGGTTGACTATGTTCCTGTCGAGTTGTGGGCTCGAATCCTGGAGTCAATCCAGAGGGGCTGATACGTGTTAAATCTGTCGAGGATCAATTAATGTTTCTTCGAAGTAAGACGTTAATAAACCAATCAATCAAAATTAACCTGATAAACATGTTGTTTTTATTTTGTGACGTATAAAAGATTATTCATTTTACTCAATGTTTCGTTTTCGTTATATCTGTGCGTTTGTGTAGGTCAAATATTTTTTTTGTATGCCTGTACAATTAGTTTTCAATTTTTCTCTTAATATCATTAAGAAAACAATATTTTGACTACTAGTCACGACCCCCCCCACACACACGCACACACACACGCACGCACACACACACCACCACACACCACGACACGCACGCACCACCACCCACACCCCCCCCCCCCACCCACCCACACCCACGCACCACACAGATTTCGGAGTAATACGCAGATTCTGTGATAACATGAAAAATACGTGTCACCTCTGTGATTTTCGTACAGCTCTAGAAATATAATCGCTCCCCCATTGAAATGGTCAGAAATGGAACCGGTTGTACTGGAACCAAGAATGTGTCTTATCTTCCAACTCCCAATTTATTAAGACATTCCAGACAAAAACTGCTTTATGCTTTCTGAGGAAATTTCTAATTTAGGCATCCCTAGCATTTTTTAACTTTATACGTAAAAATGTGATACGTGTTGTTTCACTTTTTTAAATCTCTTTTATTTAAACCAGGAAACAATTTACCATCCTTATGATAAGATACAAATTGAGGTTCATTTTTTTTTATAAATAAATCTTTAATTCAGCAACTTTCGACGTGCGAAAATCTGTCCGATATTCATAGGTTGTATTTCGATTGTTTGCATTAATCTGTATATATTTGACTTAAAGACTTAGCCATGGCTTCCAAAATAAAAGTGAAAGTTCTCTGATTAATGTGGTGTCGAATGTACAGAGTCATTAAATTTGGAAAAAAAAATATTTCCCACATTTTTATGAGTTTCAGCATTTTTCATCTCTAAATTTATCTGCGCGTTTACATTTTTCTCGCGAGAAATCCGGGTAATTTTTGTTGAAGGATCAGGTTGATCAGAAATATCCTAGATGATTTTTCTGGTTAATTCTAGAGTTTAATGTCCCGGAATCCCAAAATCCTGGGATCTCGGTGTTTCTCCAATCCTAAATATCGGGCTTAAAAAAAACTTATCCTGAGATTTAATTTTTGACTGAACTGGATTTTAAAATTTTTTCTGATCAAATTTTTTAAGAATTTAATTCTTAGAAAATTTATGTTTTGTTCGAGAAATATGCACATAGAATTTTTTGTGTGCAATTATACAAGCTATAAGTAAAACAACATATGTAGTTCTCATTTTTCGTATGGGAGAATTTCACACCGATCTAAGTGGCTCACTGCAATACTTACAAAATAACATAAACAACATCTCAAGAGAATAGATTTTGTCACAGTTCTTTCTTCATTTAAATGCCGTTAATTAATAGATGGCCTGCTTAAAAGACTTGAGACACATCAAATCCCATTGCATTACTAACAGCTCATGCAACTTTAAATTATATTTCAAGAGGTAACACTTGAAACTGATTCACATTCTGATTCAATAACTGGATCAATTTATACACAAAAACCATTAAGTGTAGCAGAAGAACTAGATAAAATCAAAGAGGTATGTGCACCAATGCAGTCTATTATATTTGTCACTATCATCAAATATTCGAAGAAAAATGTCTGTGTGTGTTTTGAAATTGGAGGGAGACGTGGTGACTACCTGAAAATAACATACTCCTATTTAATGGCGATAACATCTACTAGTAAAAAAAAAAACAAAAAAAAACCCCGAATGATTATCTTCTTCGGCAGGACAATTTGTAACAAAAATAAGAAGCCGTTTGAACGATGAAAAGCAGGAAGAGCTGTGTTTTTTTAAAGCTTTTTTATATATATATACAGAAACACAAGAAATGAAGAAATGTCTTTTTTAATTTCATTATCTACTATTTTTATTTGTTTTTATGGTGAATTCCTTATTTGTTTTACACATAAACACACTATAAAATTAATATTAAACCGATTTTTAATTATATTTTCAGTTTTTTTGCAATGTCAACTATGCTAATGTATAAGTGTTTTATACAAATAGCCCAATCCTAATCCAGGGATTTGGATACTGTGATCCCGAAATCCCTGGATTGGAAATATATAACACTGGATTGCAAAACCTATATAGTAGATTCATGTAATAGCTAACGATCTCTAAAGTACAATGTACCTAGCCTTACCCATATGCATTCTATTTATTTATAAACAGAGAGAGAGAGAGAGAGAGAGAGAGAGAGAGAGAGAGAAAGTATATAAAGAGCTAAATTGACTCTAGAATAAATATGAAATAATACAAAATTAGTAAAGAGATAAAAGTTTCACATTCTGTTTCACAGTGAGAAGCAACAACAACAACAGACATTCTCTTTAATTTTGTTTTAAAAACATGCATTGCGCTTTATTTGACCAATCGAACATGCTTAAATCTCCACATAAATAACGGCGAATCTTATTAATACGTTTTAAGGGAATCGCACTTACTCTAAAATTTCTGTGAATATTAATATGACCTCTGAGTAATCTCATAAATACCCCCTTAAATGTCTCATTGTGCAAGATCTGATTGAGATTAAATTGCTCCCTAGAATTAAACGGATACGCAGAGTTCTAATTGTTATTTAAGTACTTCAAATAAATTTGGGGCTTCAAAGTTGCTACAAGGATTTCATGATACGATAAATTTTAAATTTCCGTTGTGAATTAAATATTAATATCTGTAACGATTTTTTATTTCATTTCAGTAATTCGTTTTCAAAAAGATGAAGTTGATGATGAGTGGTTAAGGTATCCAATCACCCTAAAATTGTGAAAAATGTCAAAAATTGGCAAATTTTCTTATGATTTTATTTTATAAACCATATCATAAGTTTTGTAATAGTATCAAGTTTATTATTTTCCGTTCACTAGAACAAAAACTAGAAGTGTTTTAGTAAAAGCAGATAGCATTATTTTAAGCAAGATATGTCACACTTTAAAATGTGTTTTACTCGAAATGTGTTTTTTTGAAAATGCTCAAACAAGGCCAACGATTACTAAAAAAAGACTTGAAAATAATTAACTGAAATTTTTTGTGTATGTTCTGGGTAATAGTAGGAGTGTTTTAACCTTCTGACTTTTTAATCACTATTTTATTACAAAATTTACAGCCCCTTATGTGATTATAACTACTAAACTAACTTTTAAAGCAATTTCATGTAATGACAAAAATAAAGTGCTCTAGGTTTTGTAAAAATTAAAATATCTCTTATCCTGAAGGTCATTTCAAAAATGAATAACATAGCAACACATAAGAATTGAAAAATTGAGAATCTGTTCATAAACTTTTGGTATTGATTGGGCCACGTTTGGGTTATTTTTTGTCAATTTTTACCCATTTTTTCCCATTTTAGTAACAATAATCTCTTTTTCTATTCTTAATTTTAGCATATTTTCTTAAAATGTACTAAACAAATCTAAAACAGCACAAAAAAAATCTCCATATCTCCATTTAAAAAAAAAGTTGCCGCAAGTAATCGGATACTTAAATGGTTCTGCAGGAGCTCATTAATTTTTTATACACATTTAATGAATTATCATCATCAAAGTCCAATTTTATCGAATATTTTCAAGAAATATGGATATCGTGTCATAAGAAAAAGTAGAGCAGTGAAAAAATTGTAACTGTAGAAAAACGAATTTTTTAATCTGTGTAAAAGTACATTCAACAACCTTTAACTAATGATAAGATTAAATTTAACGGCGTTTTTTCCCCTTTTTAAAATTTTATAAGAAATTTTTAAAAAGTATATAAATGTCGAGAAATTATTTTCTAAGAAACAGATGCAAAGTAAATATCAAATTACGAAGATGGAATAAGTTGGATAATTAAGACACGTTCTTTATAAAAAAGAAGGCAATAAACAAGCAAAAAAATATTTGGTAAATGTATTCTAAAATTTATACGTCTGAAAAAATTTTGCATTTTGTTTTCTTAAAACATAAATCTAAAGAAAATATTTTGCAAAAAATATTCATAATTAACAAAGTTGGTATCGAAACATAACTTAGCGTTTGTAAACAAAAGATATGTTTTAAATATTTTCCCTTAGCGAATGGTTTTAAGATTATTCAAACTAGGTAAGTATTATTTTGAGTACTTTTACAAGATGCATTTATTCCTTTATATTTTTTTTATTATTTGAGAAATATATATTAATTATTTCATCTATTGAATGATAATAATTTTAAAGTTTTTTATTTATAAGTTTCGAGTATATGTTTTACTAGATGTAGGTTATATATATATATATATATATATATATATATATATATATTGCCATTGTTTTCACAAATTACTCAGATTAATTTTAGCCATTGTAACCTACATTTGTTAAGTGATCTCTTAATATGCATTTCCAATTGGCAATTTAGATTAGAATTCAGTATTTAGCATTAATGTTTCTATAAGGCTGAAAACATAGTGTGTAAAATATTTTAACACGTGTAAAATATCTTTATACCATTCTAAGTGAAAGCTGTAATAAGTTGAATTAATGCGATGATTTCTGTTTAGTTTTAATTTAATTATATATCTAAATTCCTACTAAAATCCCTCCCCTCCTCCCAATAGTTACAGAGCAAATTATATTTTTGAAGCTGTTTACTATGCTTTCCTGCTTATACCTTGAATGACGTGAAACAAAATAAGACAAAAATAAGTCAAAATATTAGTGCCTAAAAGTCTATTACAATTGCATATGTTTTTAGAAAGGACTGAAAATATTATTTATAAATATATAATGTTTATTAAATTAGAGTATCTAGTTTTATTGTTACAATAAGTATTATTTGATTGTATTTTTCAATTTTTTTTCAACATATGTTAGGAAAATTAATATTAGATTTCTTTGTAGAAAATAAAATTTTTTTATTTAGTTTGTATAGAATAATTAAATGCGCTGTACATATGTCAGAGTTAAAGGTAACTTTAAAAGAAAAAATTATGTATTTGCCTATTCTATAGCGTTATTATTAGCTCCATAGACTTACTTTCTTCTTCAAGAAACATGCAGCTAATCTACTGGATGGTAAAATACAAAATGATAAAAATTTCAAACTTCCTTCCACCAGTTATTTTTCGTACAGGATCAGTATACGACGGTCAGTTCCATTTCCCTTTACTGTCCATACTCAGTCAAAGCACTTTTTACGAGTAGAATTTTTTTTGTAAAAACCCGGGATTGTTTTTACGATTGGCCGTTAGGACGTGATATCGTTTTATGACCACCGAGAAACCCGGATAGAAATTTAAGAAATGTCTGTCTATGAACAATCATAAAAAATGTTTTTGTATCTTGATAGGATTCTGGGGAGGACTGACAAATGTGTTTCGTTCTTCGTGCGAACAAGCTTCACTTTGGGATGTTCCAAAACATTAGTTACAAACTGCTTTTATCCCTCTTCCCGTAAAAGACTGCGACAATGTAATGTAGGGTGAAACGAAAATGTTACGCTTATAAATCATTTATGTGAAATTATACTTTCTCACATTTTACAAGTATAAGAAATGCCGTAGTACTGTTATCCCAAAATATGTTTCGAACTATTTTTTATAAATAAAATAAAAAGAAATTTATTTCTACTAAATCCTAATTTTGATCCATAAAAATATTTTGAAAGTTAAAAAAAAATTCAATTTCAAATCTAAAAGTCAAATAAGTTATCGTATGGAGTCAAAAAATATTGTACGTGAGTGTTTGATAGCAGAGTAAATTAATTTTAGAAAATATGTTAATTATCAGAATTTGAATATTATAAATATTTAAGCTATTAAATTTTCTTTATTTTATATTATTAAATGCTTTGCAGAGAAAAATTTATTCTTTTCCATTAAATTTGTTATTTGAAATAAAAATGTGTTCTCCATAACTTTATTATTATTTTACGAGGGTGAGTCGGAAAATTAGTTTCCCCTGTCGAAAGTGGTCAGAGTTGAGTATGGAAGTCAAAGCATAGAATGAGACGTTAAAGATAAGACGTAACTTTATTTTTACACATAAGTACTAAGTATATTGAGAGATTTGTCATACCGCTTGATAAGTTTCAATAGGCTCTCCTGGAAAAATTCAGGGCTTTGCATACGGAAGAAGCGTTTAACGGCTTGTTTGGCTTCAGCATGGCTTCCAAAGCGCCTTCAGTCGATATTCTTCTTCAAAGCCGGGAACAGATGAAAGTCACTTGGTACAGGATCAGGAGTGTATGGCGGATGGTGTAGGTGCTCCCAACCAATAGTTCCAATATGGTTTTGCGTTGCCGTTGCCGAGTGTGGTTTCACATTGTCATCTAACAACGGAACGCCAGATTTGAGAAGCCGTGGATCACTTTTTCCGAATAGCCTCTTTCAATTTCGACAGGTTTCACAGTTTAGCTTAGCATTGATGGTACCAAACTCCAAAAAGTCCACACAAAAGTAAACGCGTCTTCCGTTTTCAAGGTTCTGGGTTTTCCTGCGGGGTTTTTTGAAGCTTATCAAGCGGTATGACAAATACCTCAATGTACTTGGTACTTATGTGAAAAAACAAAGTTATGTCTTATCTTTAATGTGTCATTCTATGCTTTGACTTTTATACTCAACTCTGAACATAGTCAACAGAGGAAACTTATTTTCCGACTCCCCCTCGTATATATTTTTAAAACATTATGAATAAGTTATTTAGTTTTCATAGAAAAAAAAGAAAATTCTTCAAGTAATTTTAAACGAATAGCCACGAAAAAAGAAAAAAATATGTTTAAAAGTTTTAAAAACTATTGAGATTTAGTAAATCAGTTTATATATACTATTGAAAATCAGTTTTTACTATTGACGATCTTCTCTCATTATATGCCACTATAGAAAGAAATCGATGAGAATTGATTTTTTGCAAAATTCATTATTTTTGCACCTGGCTTCATCTAATGAAGCGATAATTCAACTAATCTAATTTTAATCTACTTTAAATGAATATTTACGTAATTAAAATGGATTTTTTTCAAACTAAATTTCTATAAAAAATGGTTGACTTAAATTTTTGATTTAAAAAAAATCTTTGATCAGTAATACTTTTTCTTTCTAGTTTTCCTTTTTTTTGTATTTTATGGAATGAACTTTTTAAAATAATTTTTATATATTCCTCAGGCTTTAAACGCACAAAAAAGCTTTATGTTTTAGTTTTATTTACCATTAAACGAGTATCTCCATTAAATATATCGATTTTCTATTTTTTACTAAGAGCGAAATTACTGCTTCAATTTAGATTGTATTAAGTTTAATAGCTTAATCAATCATGAAAATAAGTGTGGAATGTGAATCGAATACTAAATGTAACGGAAGAATAATTATAATAATTGATCTCTTCACGTCTAAGTGTTCAACTGTGTTTTGCCCACTAATTGCGTAAGTATGTGATGTATGATGTTAATTATTCAAAATGTGTTTTAATATCACTTATTAATGTTTAACTGAACGTGTCATGTAACTAAAACTATTCTAAAAATAGTTTCTAAAACTAAAAAGAGATTTCAGGTTTATATGATTCTATTCTCAACGTGAAAGTACACCAGACATTGGAAACAAGAAACAAACTTCAGACCAAAGAATCAATATTTTTACTAATTTCGGTAAGTGGAGTTAGATATTGTATCGTCGTTCGGATAATGGTAACAAAAGTTTTACGAAAAGTTGTTCTGAAAAGTCTTTTAGGAATTTTTTGCGACATGTAGCACATGTTTTAGATCGTAAAACTTGTAAAAAATGATAACTTTGTTTGATTTCTAGATGATTTTTAAGAAAAATATTTTTTGAAAGCTTTTATACACATCGAGTTGATGCAAAATGTTTCAGCCTAGTCAGAATCTCATTGTGTATAAATAAAAAAATAAGAATTCATATTATAAAATACGTGAGAAATTTAAATTGTCATGAGTCTTTAAAAAGGCAAGATGATTTAAACAACTTGTAGAGTATTTAATTGCTTTAAATTAATATAAATTTATTCAATATACAATAAATAAAATTTTCTGAAATTTATAACTTTTGAAGCTTTATTGATCTGGACATGAAATAAAAAAACCGAAGTTTAAAATTTAACATAAAAAATGTAGAATAACCGAGTCATATTTTTAATGCAAAATTAAACTTTCAATATGTTAGTTTGTATGAACGAAAAATTTAGGTATTATACATTCAGCACGAGTTAATTCTGTTCCGGGTTTTTGCCTTGTTATTTAAAAAGTTTTATTGCTTTAATTAAATTACCATTATCTGAGTGTGTTGCGTAGGTTATAATTATAAGCAAATGCACATAATATAATTTCAAATAATTACTAAATTATGGAAAAGTGTTCTTGTCTAGAAGCTAAGCTATATTCCTGTTGAAAAAGTAAAAGATAAATTAAAATACCTTATAATTTTTAGGGTTATTTCAAAGTTTTCCGTTTTAGTGAAAAGTACATATCTTTTCTCTCAGCATCGTTTTTAGTTGTACTATAATAAAACTAATAGAGAAATATAGATTTTTCTTAAAATTTTTTTCAAGACTAAGGGATTTCAAATTATATTAGTTGGTTAATGGGTCATAGGAATAGCACTTTCCGAAAGAAAATCTACACTCTTAAATGATGTATTAAAATCACTTTTTCGAATTGATTTATTTGTATTACACTATAAACCTTAAACTTTAATTTTCAAGTCTCTGCATTCATTGGAAACTTCAGTGAGCTAGGATTCTTTTATGTATATTATATAATGATATATGGCAGTGCTTCTCAGACTTTCAATGTTAGCGACCCAATATTCAATCATAATTTTCATCACTTCCCTTCTCCATTACAACTTTAACCTCTTTAAACGTCTCGCGCAGCTAAAGCATTTATTGCCTCGGACATTTATATACGTCTTTCCGAATTGCGATCTTTTCTGTATACTACTATCCATAAAATTATTCCGAAAGCTTTGGAATGCAATAAAAGGAAGCTGTCAGTGTTTTTAAAGGATTTACTCATTTCAGAGGTTTGCCTATTAATTACATTTCTTCCCTTTTCCCAATACATCATATACGCGTGGCTACATGGAAAACGGTGGTATTGGAGAGTGAATAGCGTAACTTTTAATCGGCAATTAAGGGATTAATTATAAACCGTACAAATTATCAAGGTAATTGTTAATTTCCTTTTACAATTTTACATTTGACAAGCCCATGAGTCACTGCAATAATTAAACTTTTTATTAACTTAGTATTGCTAAATTAATTATGAGATACATTGTGTGCAGGCCTGATACATTAATAAGTGTATTATATCTGTATAAATGGGAATTTTATTTTTATTATGTCGGAATGTATTTCGTTTGTTTACTTTCAGTAAATAAAAAATTTTCAAATGATATTTTGTTTTTTAATTTTTGATATACTTGCGCCCCCTTTGTAGAGTTTTCACACCTCCCTTGGGGGGGGGGGTTGCGCCCCATAGTTTGAGAAACGTTGATATACAGGTTTAAATATATAATTATTTTCAGTGCATACATTTGTTATTTCGATGTATAAAATATTACTTTAAGGCTTTTAAGGATGTTAATTAAGAAGTGACTTTTAATTCCTATTATTTTAAACGTGATTTATATCTGCTTACTAAAATTGCGCTTCTTTAGAAAGCAACGGTAGTTAATGTAACTACATTAAGACTGATCCTTTTAAGGTTTGAGAAAACGCGTTTCATCAGAATCCAATTGAAAATGATTTAAGAATATTTAGTTTATCCGCATTAAAAATTTCCAAGACTGCTTTCCCCGCCAGAGCCTTTTGCCTGACTTAACTCAGATATATTTTTCAATGGACCTTAACTTTGAAATGGTGTCATCCCTTAGGATAACTTAGTAGGGAAAGGCAGTTTTATAAGCGAAAAACGTATCCGCCTTCAAGTGGGAGCATTTTATAGATCCATTTTGTTCAGTGCAGGAACTGAGCGAGTCTGTCGCTGCCGGATGCAGCCCCACTTGCTCAGTTCTCGCTTAACGACTTCCTGTTGTTGTTAAAGAGGATGGAGACTACAAAAGTGAGGGAGGGTGTAAAGTTTTACTCCTTTCTTCAGACAACACTAAAATTATTTGTTTTTCGCGCTGGGGAGTTTTATCTGTTGGAGTGTAATTAAAAAAATTGCACCATTATCGATGGTTTGGCATTAAATTATTTTTCGCTTTGTCTTTATTTAACAGGAAATGAAGTTTAATCGACATTAGTAAGCTTGTAAATTAATGTGGTAGGTTGCATCTTCTTTGTTCGTTTAACATAAAGTACCTGTAATTTTATTGGATTATTTTTCTTCTCTTTTGCTTTTTAAAAGTGAAATTCTTTTTAATGATCCGAGCACTAAAATATCCTTTTAAATATTTCTTTTTTTGTACTTTTTAAGTAAAATTTTGTTATTTAGATTTGTATGCTGCTGTGTAAGAGACATCATCTCATTGTGCGTATTCTTCCTCCTTTAATGAAATAAAAAAATATATTTCTAAGTGTATAGGATGTATGCAATGCTTACATGTTAATAATAATTTGTGAAAAACAATATTTGAACAATATTTGTATAATGTTAACATATACATTATAAATTAAAAAAAAACATTGCAAATTTAAATTTATAGTAATATTTTAATTACTTATTTTTATTTTAATGAAATTATACGTCGCTTATTTAATCCATGACTTTTTCAGGAAAATTTTTAAACGGTTAAGATTTTATGCAATTTTTTTGTAAATAACTTTTGACTTCATAAAAAAAGATTGATGCATCAGATACATTGAAAGATCATTGTACTTAGAAAAATGATGCGTACATTTTTAAATATAATTCACCATTTAAAAATATAAGCTTTAAGTGTAGAAATAGTAACGCTTCTATAATTATTTTAAAAATACAACTAAAAAAATTAGTTTTTAGACTGATTTCTGATTTTTTTCATTACTTAGAAAATAAACATCTAAAATGATCGAAGCTATAACATTTTAATTTAATAAGGTTGACAGTTCACTTCAATGTGATTTAATAATAGGTTTTTGAAATAATGAAAAAGTATTGGATTGAAAGCGATGTATCAAAATCACAGTACGAAACTAAATTAACATACCGCAAGTATAGCACATTTACAAAAAATTAAGTTATTTCTTGAGCCATATACTTTTATTGGTGATCATGTAGAAGGCATTTGTCGATTAAGGAATATTAATAGTTATATAATGGTTCCTGATCATTGTATTTCCTACTAAGTTGTTTCACGTAATTCATTTTCTGTGCTTTCTCTTAAGATTAAGCAGAACAACCTTATCCGCATGATCTTCATCTGTGGAAATAGTCGTTCGACTCACTATTTATGGCCGAAAAAATATGTTAACACAACTTTAGGAACATTTTTCCAAGAATTGGGTAATGAACATTACAAATTACATGGATATAAGAATCTTGAAATAGTACAAATGATATTTGTTATCGAAATAGTTTCCATGGTTTAACTTACAAACATTGTATTATAAATTAGTAACATTCTTTTGAATATCATAAAACTATATTTGTTCACCCTATTTTTCCTATACTTTGAACACTATATTAAATTGTATTTGATATAAAATAATATTGTCACACACTTTTGTAAAAGATTTGATTTTTCTCAAAGAAAAATTGAAAATGTCAGAAATTTTTAATATTTCGGATATGAATATTTTTAGTGATAAAATAGACTAAAATTTAGCATAAAAATTTTGATCAATAGATAAGCCAAAATTAACATTTTATTTCATACTTCTCTTTTTTACAAGGAATTCTACAAAAATAAATGTATTTTAATTGGGAAATATATGTCACATTTTTCTTACACACACACACACACACACACACACACACACACACACACACACACACACACACACACACACACACACACACCACACACACACACACACACACACACACACACACACACACACACACACACACACACCACACACACACGCACACGCACAGCACGCACGCACACGCACACAGACAGACACGACACGCACAGACACAGAGAGCAGAGACAGACGAGAGAGAGACAGAGAGAGAGAGACAGAGAGATAGACAGAGAGATAGACAGAGAGAGAGAGACAGAGAGACAGAGAGAGATTTGCATTTTGCTGTGCTTAAGTATTTATTCTTTAATTAATCTAAAGCAAATTTAATTTCATATGTAAAATGCAAGTACAAATCAACAATTTAAAGAAATAAATCAGATAATTACTAGTAGTTTTATTTACGTATTGTTTTATAGTTTTTTGCTCAAAGTACATAAGCACAAAGAAGACTGAGATCCCTTGTAGGAAAATATCGGGTAACTTAAGTCCTGTATTTAGATTACTCAAAAAGCTATAATTTATTTTTTATTTAAACTTTTACGTATATATATGAAGGAAGAGAGAGTTAATTTTGAAAACTTATGACGGTGATTAAATATGAACTAATCATTAATGTCTAGTTATGTGTTTGATTTATAACAAACTATAAGTCTTAAAATGGCACAACAAATGCGTATTATAATTTTTTTTTATCGTAGCTAATTTTTTTCAAGCTCTACATCTAATAACAGTAGTACTAAGTATTTTGTACTCCAATGAGAGCCTAAATACTACGTTGCATATAATGTTTAAGCGTTTCATTTTTCTTTATGTTAGTAGGAGTGTGATCTCTCATTTGGAAAAGTTTCCTACAATTTAAGTCCAACTGAATACATGTTTTTCTTAAAATGAATACTAGTGTGAAATGTTTCAATTAAATGTATAATACCTGGGGGTTATAATTAAAGTTACACTATTCAGAGACCTGTAGAATATGTTCAGCTTCTTGGATTCTGGACTTGGAATATATGCTATATGGACCATGGGGAAAAGATTTCTACAATAAAAAGTACACATAGTACACATTTTGACCACCAGATAGATTTTATCGATTATTCCTTACACAAATCCCTAAAACCTCAATATAAACTTGCAGTGATAGCCAAAGAATCAATCATTCAGCGTGGGTTTGCCATCGTAAATCATGCCCTTAGAAAAAAAAAAGCTCGAGCTTTACTGGTAAAACTGTTTTATCCGAACGGCAGCGACCACTTAGTTGCTGTGCGAGAATATCGTCGTTTTAAGGATCTGCAAGAAAGTCCCATATTGTGAATTGATTGGAGGAAGATGATCGTGAAATTTGAAGAGACTGGGAATTTGGGTGTGCCACCGTAAGAGGACGGAAACCGAATGGGACTGAAAATGCTGAAGAAGTCGCTACTGATGTGATTGAAAGAGCCTCCAGTTCCATCTACTCTTCAGCAAGTGGTCGTTCAGCGTCACGTGAGTTGGAGATTCCGTGGTCGAAAATACGAAAAATTCTACGATACATTTTAAAAGGGAATCCCTATAAAATTCACGTGATGCAAACGCTGAAACCTCAAGATCATAAAATACGCGTGATCATCACCATAAACATTTACTTATTTTTGATCAATATAAATTATCTGAATTTTCAAGTTTCTTAATTGAAGCTCGAAAAGTCAGCTTCTTATTTCTTCAATTCGAAACTTTCGTAAGTTGATAAATTTTACTAGTTTTGTATTTCTGATTGATTTACTTTTTAATTATCAACATTTTCATTTTTTTCGAGAAACCTTTTAGGATTTTCTGTTTTTTGGTCTCCAGCGGGATTTTAATCTATGAATTGCATTATAATTGAGAATACGGATTTTTAAATGATTCATTTTATCTATTTGAAACTCATGTGATCTATTGGCAACTGTACGATTCATACCAGTTTCACACTTATTTATTTTTGTATAAATCAATCATTGTTCTCACACAGATATTTTGAAGAGAAAATTAATTTATCTGTTTTTTATCATCTGATCATTTGAATAATTTTTATATGAAATAAGCGAAAATTTAAAAAAAAAATTAAAATAAATAAATCACATCCTGGTTTCAATAACAGCATAACATTTAATTACCGTATATTCCGGTCTATAACGCACACCTGCTCACCTATACGCTCAAAGTGCATTTTTAAATTTTTAGGTTTATTCACCGCACCCCCTTTTTACAATGATACCTGAAACCTACGAGTTCAATGCTCTTTTGTTTAGAAACCATTTATTCGAGGTATTATCCTAGGTTCAGAAAAAAATATTATACGTTTAGAGCTAAAAATAATATGCGAGGGTAAGACAAAAAGTAAAGGGACTTTTGCAATTTCTCTGTCCAAGGCTTGGCAACAGCGTTAGTATCCAGCGCTAAACGAGGTGTAGTCTGCAACACTTCTATACAACGTGTCACTCGTCTTCACTCGTAGTCATTCGATGTAGCATACAGTTCAACATGGCAGTTCCTTTGCCGATCTGCACCAAGGAGGCGTTCCATCAACGTTAAACGCTGAGGTTCGTCATCGTTGAGGATATAGTGACAGATGGGATGGCCAGTATTCAGCGCAGGTATCAGACCTTTCGCAAACAAAAATCGAATCCCGTTCCTCCTTGATGTAGATCGACAATGGAGTCCCCCCCTGTTGAACGGTTTCCAACACTCCAAAATTTACGAAGAAAGACGAATTATCCGTAGTATAGAAGAATTGCCGACTACCCCTCGTTTAGCGTTGGATACTAGCACAGTTGCCAAGCCTTGGGACGATAAATTGCAAAAGTCCTCTTACTTTTTGACTTATTCTCGTATATACTGTGACGGATTTATACGCGACCTTCTGATTAATCCTCTTGGGGAAACTTTGGGGCTAGCCTTCACGTTAATTCACACAGCCATCCCTCAAGAAGAAACGTTGATATGCGGATTAGTTTGACTATATATAGTCAAGGATTTGTAAATGGAAGAGAGAAGGAGCAGAGGAACTGTTGCGGTGATAAGTAGGTGAGAAAAAATTCACTATCACAACTTGAGTTAAGGACGGAGTTTGCCACTGTAATAAATTAGTGGACTGAGAATTAATAATCCAAGAGAGAGTTGATTAGATTGAATCTAGCAGATTACTAGTGCTTGTTTACTTAGTGTAAATTGCTCTTTTTATATCACTCCTAGGGTCTCCTCTTGTAGTTTCACTTGTGGTTGATTAGTGTGCTTGAATAGTAATAAAATAATAATTTTTATGGAAGTTCCTGGTGATGCTTTGTTTCCCCCCACACCCTTAGATCAACAGGACGGTGAAGGAGCGAGTTCAAATAGAAGTCGCTCACATTACATCCTTTTAAGTTCGTAAGGTACGTCCTTACTTATAAATAAACAGTGCTTTTCGATATATGCTGAATTCTAATTTTTTATGCTCCTCTTTTTTTATTTTTAAAACTATCATTTTTATTCCCTGTGTACACACAATGCGCACCCGTATTTTTTTGTGAAAAAAATGTGCTTACGATGGATTATACAGTATTTAAATTTTGCAGATACAAAATAATTAATTTTAATCTAATCTACTAATCACCTATCATTTTTTTTTATCTTGCTGAGCAAAAATGTTTTTTATAAAATTCAATAAATTAAAATATGTTCATGAAAATTATAAATCTCTATTTATAATTTTAAAAATTACAACTACTGTGCTTCGATTCTTTCTTTTCAATTGATTTTTTGAATATTAATAATTTAAGTATCCTTATCACTAAGTTAATGATTTTTTTAATTAAAATTAACTGTTTCGCCTTAAAGTTTAGCACAGAAAAATATATTTGACGAGTAATAACAGGGCCTTCTTACTGGAAACAATATTTTTTCTTAATTATGACGAAGACTTAAACCTATTAGAATATGGTGTAGAAAAAATAATTTAATCACTAACTTTGTATTAAAAAAGAGATTTTTTTGCCACATGATGAATGTTAATTACAATATTCAGCAGCACAGTATGCCCGTTGGCCTTCGTAGGTAAGTGCTAATCTTTCAACAGAGCAATTAAAAGAAAAATGCTGATAATGAAGTGAAAATCTCCGTTTAGATGAGCAAATAAAAAATATCTCTTAGACAACAGAAATTTTTTCTAAAATAATGCTTGACTTAAAACGATATAAAAAATGTCTAGCAAAGCAATACATTTTTTTACGGTTCACATAATGTCAAACAACAACGTAGAAGAATAAAATAGCATTTAATAATTAGCTAATTAAAATATAATGTCGGTGTAGAATTTTCATGTCACGTGTCTTATTTTCTGCTTGAATTGCTAAATGCTTTAAACAAGATTTTTTTCTTCCCTTGAGCAACACGAAAACGATCTTTGGTTACTTTTATAAGATATGAAAACTGTTAAAAACTATTGATGCTCTATTTTTTCCTCACATTGTTAATTATTTTATAAATAAAAATGAAAAAAAAGGAAGGAAAAGAGCTGTGCGTGGAAGAATAAACACATAGTTAAAACCTCTTAACAAGGAGCTCTTAAGTAGAATTTTCACAAATATTTTTTTTTTGCAAATTGACATTCAAATATTTATTCAATACATTTTTTGAAAGAATAAAATAAAATTAACTTTTCTTTCTTTTTATGTATTTGTTCCACGAATAAAAAATAATACTTTTCTTGTAGATATTGTTACTTAATATCAACATTCATGCTGTAAGCTAGTGCGAGTGCCTGAATGTTTATAGGTTTTAATGTGTGTACATTGTGTAATATTTGAATATTATATTATAAACGCTTGAAAAAAAATTCTATAAAATCTGAAACTGAATATTAAGAATTGATTTCTTAGACTACTTGGAATAAATTGAATGATTTACGTATTGTGTGGACATATCTCATGGTCCATCAAAATTGCTACTTTAGGAAGAATAACAAAATAATATTGATTGAAGGAGAATAACAAAATAATAAGTGATTATATTTTCACGAAATTTGGAAGCATAGATAACCAGAATAACCATCTCTGGCAGGCATAACAGTTTTTATATGCCTGGGTATTGGGTGAAAGATTGGATGCAAGCATAGGTATACCAGCTTATGCTACTGCAACACGATGCCTCAGTTCATCTATTTTAGCCAATGGCGTATGATGGCGAGTCAGTTGCTCGACAGTCATTATTTTCTTTTTGAGTAAGAGATGGAAAACATTCTGACCAGGGCAGCAGACGAACATTTTTTGTTTCAAGGAAGGTCCGTACAATACCGGCTACATGCGGGCGTGCATTATCCTTTTAAAACGTAGCGTTTCAGAGTGTTCGAAAATGTAGCCATGGGCTCTATTTTCGAACACACCCTGAAACCTTACGCATCAGAAATGTAATGACACTTGAGCTGTTCATGCTGCTGGAATTTTCGCCAAACTGTTCGTGCACCTGCTGTCTTACAAACAATCTCATTTCTTGACTTGGGGCTCGTGGCGTGGCTGTACAATACATTATAGCTGTGCTGCTCATTGGCGTAACGTACATCCCCACAGCCCCCACATTGCGGGGGGGAGGTGTTCTAGGGGGCACAAAACCTGACTGATATCATATACGTATTTGAGCTTGAGGCCCCCTGCTGATTTTGCAGGGGGCCCCAGTATTCTTCGTTACGCCACTGTTGCTCCTACCACATTTCTGTCTTTTCTTTTGTTAGTGATGGTGAGCAATTGGGATCCAGAACTGCATTTGATATAACCACCTTGAACCTATCGATTCCATATTCTGCAGACAGTCATGGGAAACTGATCAACGCGAGTAGTGTTACGTTTGAAACAAATTAAGGTAGCGTGATTTTAAAAATAAAAATTTAGTTTAATTAAGTCACGGCTATTATTTACATTAATTTACAACTTAGTATGGTTAGATTATTTTAGAATCCCAAATTCTAAAGGAGTCTTTGAAGGAGAATTCTAAAGGAGTTTTGTGAGGGAGGAGTCTTGGTGTCCGTTCAATGCGAAGTTTCCGCTCGAACTCTCCTTTATCTCTCGGCCCCCTCTAGGTTTTTGGGGTTGACCGCTGTCGGCGCCTTTTCTTCTTGTTACATCTGGCCGTGGGTGGAAAGGGCTTCTCCTCGTGTCAAAGGTTGCCGGGGCTAAACAAGACACGTCCGCGCCATATATTAAGTCGCAGGTGTCTAAGAGCTCAAAGAGGAGACGTTACATTAGCAATACTGCGAATCGATAAATCGCAATGCCGGTTACAATTCAGTTGCACTTCGGCCTCTATCAAAGTTAGAAATATACTGGTTAATATTTCTCTTTCTTACACAAGGGCATCACACCTTCTTTTCATCAGGTAACAATGTTCAAATGAGATTTGATAAAAAATTTTTTTTAACATAATTTGTTCATTTAAACATTTTGTAGGTGTTCCACCAACACCTACTTTTGCCTTTATGCGTTGAAAAGCTAATTATTTGCATATTATAGCATCATCTTATTGTTGTGTAAATGTCAGGTGTGTAGCGTATCGCCTTCTTGGTGCAATAATTTTAATAAGCCTCTTGTGTAATATTCTTATATTTAAATTATAAACGTACAAAATTATGAAACTTTTGAGTTACATTTACTCTAATTATCAATAAAATTACCGATTAAATGTTTTATTACAGTTTCAGTCTATTGAATTATCTTATTTCTTCAGAATAATAATCTTAACTTTCATTTTGCAATAATATTCAATAATTTTACATTGGTAAACTAAACTTAAGGCCGATGACAGCAAAAGGGAGGTAATTAGCGAGAGCAGAGTGCCAGCATCGATTGTTTGACATCCTTCTACAAGCTTTTGGATAATCCTCACTCATGTAAATAATCTAAATGATCTCTTTTGGATGTATTCAAAATTTAACATATTTTATCCTTCATATTCAAATTTCAGTAAAAACTAAATTACCTGCATGCATTTATAACCCTCAATCTCTTATACGCGTTGTCGCAGGAGTTACGCCTGCAAAATGAAGATTTATACACATACTATTGTATTTCCCATTCTTCCAAGCAATTACAGTTTGTCATTGTATTTGGTTCGTTGGTATGTTCAATGAAAATAAGGACCGTCTTTGTTTTTCTATATTTACCAGTGAATAAGCTATTTAATTAGATGTTATATGTGGATTAAATATTTAAAAATATCTTTTTACTTGTCTTAAAATTTCTTGTATTTTATTTATGTGCTACAATTATCGATACTTATATTTTGAAAAGGCAAAAATAAAAAACATGATAAAATTTATCTAGAAATATCTACGCAACATTTGACAAAATACATCAAAACACTTTCAGGAATATATAAATCCGGAAATGTAGTTAATATTTAAAAAAATATATGTATGTTGTTTTTTTCATGCTACATCTATGCATAAAAAACTCAGAATACTTTCAGAGAAGAGAATGAAAACGCAAGAAAAATATGTTAGCATAATACAAGCTCTTGTCCCTTTTCATTCAAACTACTTCTTTCACGCTTTATTCCAGAAAGAAGAGATAGCACGAAGAGCAGGGAAGTAAAAATAAACCCACGGATCTCATCATATAAAAGTAATGCACATTTTTCTTTCGTATTATCTTCTTGCGCGTTCTTCTTAATGCACCTCTGTGTAAGTGGATTGCTTTTCCACTACAAGGGCATGTAGTATGTGTTACTTTACTTTTGCGTGCAGAAATGCGTTTCACTCAATGTACCTCGACGGCGAGGTTATTTGGTGTACTAACGTTTGTTTATCCGGAGTTTGAGAGTTTAACTAAAAGAAAAATCAATTCAAAATATCATTTGCACTGTACTCTCTAAATGGAAGGAATGTCTTAATATAATGCTCCTGGGAGAATCTGTCAGAAATTCCATCTGTAATAGTTTTTCTCAGAAAGTCTAGCTTTTATCATTACAGAAAAGTGCATCTAAATTTCATTCAAATAAATATAAACCTAATACATGAGAGAACGTTATCTCAAAACTACTGCGAAAACATTTATTTTACTCTGTTAATTAAGAAGGTTTCTTGGTTTGGCACAGCTAAAGGTTATTTGGATGAAGTGCTTATATTTTCCCGGTTTATCTAAAATGAGATACGTTTTTCATTAATTTATTCTCTTCGATTATTAAACGTTCAAAATATATTTTAGGGTATTCGTTTATTAAAGAGAAGGGTCGAAAACAAGTTTATTGAAATTAAAATAATTGTAAAATGTAATAAAAAATATAATAAATAATATTAGATTGGTTCTTATGAAATGTCGGATTTTCATTACATCTGAATGTTTGTCTTCTCAGTCGCCATCCGATATAGCAATAAGAGACGCTGACTGCTGTGTCGTAGGTCCTGGGTTTGAATCCTGGATAAGACACGGGTGTTTGTAAATGTATAGTGCCTTTGCGGCATGGGGGTATTCTAAATAGCCGTCGAGCCGCAAGTCCTCTCGTGAGGTTGACGGATGGAGAAGAGAGGTAGAATGCCCCTGACTACACCCAGGGTATTCTCTCCCAATTAGGGGGGGAACTTAGCCAAAACGTACTGTTACCTATATGATGCTCAAATGTACGACTTAGGACAGGAGTACATCTAGGCCTTTGCTACTATGAATTTCGTGGACCTCGATCTGACATTCTCAGACTGGTGGCATTAGAAACAACAACAACAATTTGTCTGTCTTCTTATTTTCGTTAGTTTTGGCTTAAACTTTAGTCGTTTTTGTTGTTTCTGCTATATCACCTGTCTGCGGTAGTCAGATCGGGACCCACGAAATTCATCTCGGCAATGGGCTAGTTGTACACCTGTCCTTTGCCTTAGCTTTGAGCACTATACAGGTGACAGTACGTTTTGGCACAGTTCCACCCTAATTTTGAGGGAGGACACCCTCGTGAACTTTAGTCGTACTGTCCATTGTCAAAGTTACATTTCATCAAAGAAGATTTTCACAAAAGTTTTCCTTTTTGTTACCTGCTTTGAATTTTGTAAGAATACAAATTCAGCCAATATTCTTAAATTTTTTATATGCGTATAAATTTGGTAATAATGCTGCAAAAGCTGCATTCCATAAAAAACAGGTATTTGGGGAGAATAATGCTAATGATTGAAGAGCGCAGCGTTAGGTTGAAAAATTTCTATATAGTGATTTTTCCTACAAAATGAACCGGTGAACAACCTGAAATATCTGTGAAAAATGATGGAAGCATTGATGGAAACCAGTTCAAATGTATATATTACACTACTATTGAAGTAAATTTTGATTGAATAAACATCTTTGAAAAAAAGCTAGGCAGTTGTGTATATACTTTTATTAAAATTTCCCCCTTTCATATGTCCAAACTAATATAAAGGTGAATAACAATGGAATGCTGTGTACTGTACCATTTTATACAGACAGAACTGTGATAATAAAAAAAAATTAAAATAAATAAGAGAATAATTTACAAAAACTTTAAATGTTTAAAAAAAACACTCTAGGAAACATTTTGAATTTTTTTGTATATATATTAGTTTATATTTTCTTTAGACAAAGATTAAAAATAATATAAGCTGTCTACTTTAAACAAGATTAAAGATTAAATTAAACACGTCCCTTTACTCATTCGTTTTGAACTATTAACAAAAAATTATATATAATCGGTAAAATGTGTTTTACCATGCGATAAAGATACACACAAACAAAAAATATTAACTTGTATGATATAAAAATATGTTTGAAAGAATAATATACAAAATAAAACAAATTTGTATCTAAAAAAATAAATTTCAATAAAAATTTCAATTTTAATTAAGAAACACTGCGTAATCAATTTAATACAGAATGTATGATTAAAATTCCTTATTTATAAAGATTCATAAAGGTATTCTGATTTATAAAGATATTTTGAAAACAGTTGAATAAACATATGAGAGCCCGTATGAACCTGCACCATATATAAAAAGCAACGCATATTCAATGAATGCTTTTGTTTTAAATTTTTGAGAATGTGAAAATTCGATTTGGACAGAAGAGGATTTATGTCCTTCTAGTTATGTTGCATTGATTTTCAATAAATGGAACAAAAACTTTCCAATCGATCAAAGGATTGATGCGTGGAATTTATTAAAAAAAGCTTATTTTAAATATTTTTTTATATAGATATATATTTTTAAATATTTTTTTCTTGTTTGATGATGTGTTTAATCTATTTATTACCTCCAGTTCGTTTTTATTTATATATTTTATTACTCGAGAGAAAAAAAAGTATGTAAATTCATTGTTCTTCAATTTTTCGCATACGAAGTTGAAACAAAGTTTAAAAAAAAACCAATACTTTTCTACTAAAATATATGATTCATGAATCTGTTCTTTTTTTTTGGATTATTTATTAAAAATATTGCTTAGTTAAAACTATATAATTTTTCTGTCGCAGAATTTGTATTCAGATTAAATATTGAAATATTAACAAATATGCATTTTAGCTTTCGTAATCATGTGTGCAATCAAACTCAATATATGAATTGTTTTGAGATTTTCTATTCATAAAATATAAGTAAAGTTTCTGAATATAAACTTTGACTAAAATAACACATTTCCTTATTTAGTTCATTTTTAATGTTCTACTAAAAAAGTATTTTAATTGTAATGACTTATTTTAATTAAATATATTTTTAAACATTGTTAAAAATCTATAGTATATTTTTGTTTTTAAATTGAAAGGTATTTTTAGTGTTAACGCAAAATTATACAATATCATTATATACTATGTGCTGTACTAAATATATTACTCAATTTAATTTTTCATTTCTTATAAATCATGTACATACATTTCATTAACTCTTATAAGACAAGTTCAAACGTAAAATGCAAAATAGAAGTAAATAAACAAATTTTTTTAGCTAGAAATGAATATTTTCCCATTTACTATTAAATTATGCTTAGTTATCTGAAGTATTTTTCTTTAGTAAATTTTTTCTGTTTCAATAGTTTATTTTAATATTATTCAGAACCTTTTTATAATGCATGTCGATAGCATCAACAGTTATCATTTTTGTTTGGCGCAATTTAATTAACTTATGTATCTTAGAATACAAACTGTAAATCCTTAAACTAGTCAATGAAAATCTGTTGATAATACTCGCTTCAATTTGACCAAGTATATTCTCAATGAATATTTCAAAGTAAGTATTAATTCAAAGAACAGTTTGCATAAAATGACCCGCTTTTCAAACTTTAATTTCTTAATTCACCCCGCGTCCTATACTTTTGAGCAATTAGAGTTCTTTCTTAACATTCATTGCCAGAGTTCAATGAAATGTTAATGGAACTGTATAGCTATGGTGAGGAAGATATTTTTGATCAACGGCTACAAAATTTCAGGACAGATTGAATACACCTAGACGATGAGTAATCACACAGTAAAGCATGGTCGAAACGTTTTCTTGGAGTGGTAGTGACAACACAAGACACAAGAAAAACAGGACACGTATAAGAGGAGAAAACATGTTCATTATCCTTAGAACAGCAAAAATTAAAAAAAAACATTAAAGGGACGATATGGGGGCATATTGGGGAGATAGGGATGCACGTTGTTAGTAAGTTGGATCAGCCAGACGTTCATATGGGCAATTCCCGACATGACTGTCGATAGCCCGCATACTGATACCGTGATCATTCTGTATCAGATCAAGTATAGACATCTCGTTGTTTGGTATTCCTACTCTTTGCTCCCCCGTTTCTGGTGACCTCGATGAAGGATCCGCTGTTGGACAATCTCTAGTGCAAGCGTGCAAAGAAAGCCTCTTAGGATAACGTTAAGCGTACAACTGATGTGCAGTTCATCCATTGCAATCAGTAGTCCCGTTTGACAAATGAATATCAGCGAGTTCAGCGTTCGTGTAACGTTCAATCCTATTACCACTTCGATGACTGGCGAAATGAAACTTCATAACGAGCGCTACAGTAAAAGCCACATGTGCGCATGCACTGTCATCCGATGCTTCGGGTTTCTTAGCGCCATCTATCGCGTACATCAAGGGTGCCAATTCAAAGCCTAACTTGGACCAAATAAACAATGTTTAACTTTATGCGGGCCGCAAAAAATCAATATTCATAGAAAATTAGGTTTATATTGAGTAGTACATTATAATAAACATAGATAAAAGAACTAGAAAAATGTAATATTTACGTCCTCACATTTGACAACTTTTCTTTGCTACTATCTTTCCGATTTCGAGAAAACATTTTTATTTTATTATATATTATTGTATGCCAATATATTAGTCGGGCCGAAAAAATGTTCGTTGTGGGCCGCATGTGGCCCGCGGGCCACGAGTTTGACACCCTTGGCGTGCACAAACCAAAGACTTCCCACCATTTTTGCTGTACTAAGAATAATAAACAGGTTTTCTTCTCTTTTCCTTGTCCCGTCTTTCTTGTGTTTTCTGTCTTCATTACCGCTACAGGAAATCGTTTCCGACCATGCATTCCTGTATAATTTCCCATCGTTTAGGTGTACTCTGTCTTGAAAGTTTATGCTTAACCGATACGCCCTGTAGATGTTGACTCAATCAGTAATTTTGTAAGCATAAGAACAGTTGTACTTAATTTTCTCTTAAATGTATGTGTGTGTTCTTCGAGTCAACTTTTCAGAAATTCCATTTTCTTTGAGTTATGCTCCTTTTTTTTGTATATATAATTTTTTGTCTAGTTATTAAAATTTTTAATTAGCTTCTTTGACTTTGTTGTTTAATATACTTTGAGGAGGTTATTGAAATTCTTTTTATCAGCTTTTTGTGCTTGTATTTTCATAATTGTCTATTCCAAATTTTGTGTATTTTCTGAATGGTTAAACATAATGATATTTTGGAGTGTTAAGAATAGTGTCATAAAAAAGAGATAAGGTATATTAAAATCCATTTGGGTTGTTTTTTGCAAGTTTTAAATGCATTTTTGATATTAGTGTGATCTTTGATGTTTTATAATAGACTAAGACTTTTTTTAAAACTTTTTGCATCTTGGAGCATCACATGTTTTATATACAGAAATACAAGCATTTGGAACATTCGGGATCTCAATAAGATGGCTGTTTCACATTACCCACGGTTGACGAAACATATTCTACTTCAATTTACTATATTCAACTCTCTGTAGGAAGATATTTAGATAAAAGAACAATAGAAAAATTTCATAGTTATTAGAAAAAATCTTTTGTTCCAACAAATTGAAATTTTCTCAATTATAATATAAACATTAATTTAAAAATAATATCAGTGAGGGAAAATTTTTTAGTATCATTATCAGACAGTGGCATAACGGAGAATTTTTGGGCCCCCCTGCAAAATCAGGTTTTGGTCCTCAAGCCGGAACTAACACGGTATTACAAAACCATAATCCTTTGGGCCCCTTAGAATCATGGGGCCCCCACGATGTGGAGTTGTACGTTACGCCACTGTTGCCAGATATTTAAACATTTCAGTAAAAAAATATTACTTGCAAGAGTATATTTAGTATATAGCTTAGAAATAAAAGGAGTTGAAATTCCTTAGAAAACTTACACTTAATAAATGGGCTACATTTTACGTTTAATATTTTTTTAACTGTTCCTGTTTAGCACATGATTTTTGCATTTGTTACAATATAAATTTAGTGTTATTCATTTTATTACAATTATACATTAATCTTTGATTTACGTGTCAAAATGTAGATGTAATGGAACAACGGTCTTAGTTGACTTGCTTAGTTGATATTTTAGTTTTTCGCGTTCTTTGAAAAACTGTTTCATAATCTATTTTTACTTTTCTCCTTTTTTTGTAAATTTTTATTTCTGATTAAAAAATATGCTACACGTAGAGAACTAATAAATGAATTCTCTTTTTACTGTACATCAATTTCATTATTATTGTGAATTACTTGGAAATTATATATATACTGATATATTTACATATTTTAATTTCAGAATAGGTTATGTTTCATTTTTAATTTAATTAAAAATTTTTTTTTTGCTTTTGTCATTGAAATATTAAATAGTTTTAAGAAAAAAATACTTTTATTTAATATTTAGGAAGATATTTGGCGAAAAAATATTTTATTACACGTTCTGATTAATAGAACTACAGTACAAAATAGATATACTGAGGTGTAATATAAATATATTCCAAATAAAATAAAGACGTATATTAATATGAGGAAATGGTTAATTTTAGCATCAAAAGAGGTGCGTTTACACATAAAAATATCTGTGCACTTTCTTTTAATGTTTCATCAGAACAGAAAATAATTGGATTGAACAATAAAGAATACCAAGTAAATGATTTATTTAATATTACATCGCTTAGTGGCATCGAGAATAGATCCAAACGATCCGAAACAAATACCCTAAATAACAAATACTTGATCCCCGGCAACATTGCTTTATCTATTGGAGCCATACGACATCTAAGAAATGGTCGTTTTGAAAATCCCTGCCAATAACAACTTTGGAGTGTGGATGTGACCTGCGGATCGAATTACTGTATAAAGATAAATGAACCCTCTGGAACATTTTATGAAGCAGAGAAATCAACGCCGAAAAGAAGAATCGGTCCGTAGGGAATGTGTTGCTTAATATTTTCCTCAGACGTGTGTGTGTGTGTAACAAGGGGAGCACTTTTCGGCTAGGGTCTTGGGAATTTAGCAAATAGGGGCCATCGTTAAGCGTTCGATCTTGAGGAGCAGTTCTTGTTCTGAAGTGAGTAACGATTCTGATATTTCAAAATTTGAGAATTCAAAGCCGAAGAAAGTTTTTGATTCTTCAGATTCTTTCTTTCTTTTTTCTTAAAGCATTTTTATTTGGAGTAGATATTTTCCAAGTCTTTTTTCAATGGTTAGGACTGATGCGAAAAGGAAATACTTTATTTAAGTTTGTTAAATATCTTTTGCCATTTATTTAGAGTACTACAAAAAGGTATTCAACGGCATTTGTAGTGTTAATAGTTTAATATTGTCAATAGATAACTTTGAAAATTTGCTTAAGCTATGAAATAAACTTTCAATAAATAATATTGTATATTAAATAAAATTCTATTGAATATCCAAAGAATACTATTAATATACAATTGAGATACGAGTAATTATATTTCACATCTATTTAATTAAGTTATAATATTACAGTTTAATGGTTTGTGTGTGATTATGAACTATATGGATTTTGAAAGTATTTTTTAAATTGCTTTGTGAGTAAATGAATCTTATACTTATATACTATAGAGGTGAAAAGAACTCACTCACTCATCACGACAAACCTACTGTACTATTAGACCAACAGACGTGAAATGTGGTGGGTATGTTCCTTTCATAGATTAGAGATCCACTAAGAACAATTTTTGTGAAAATTGTCTACCAAGGGGGCTTAGGGGACTATAAATAAAATATAAATCCCTTTTTTGTACTAATAGACCTACACATTGGAAATTAAGCAATAATGTTTCTTTTGTTGAGTTGAGATCCGTTATCAAAGGGCTTTGGGCCCAAAGGGCTACGGGGATGTTATTTGTAATGGAATTCCTTTTTTCAATTTTTTTTACATGTTTCTTTTGTTGAACAGAGCTTCGCTAAAAACGGGGCTTGAGGAGATCAACTTTGACGGCTCTCTTTCTATATATGTAATTCGTTTAGACAGCTTTCGAATTTATCTCACCAAGGAGACAAACCAATATCAACTGTTTCGATTTTTAATTGGATTGTATATTTATTTCCACAACTGCTAAATCATCAATGTTTTAGTTTGGGTTTCGATTGGAGAGTAAAGCGTTGGAAAGTACGGCCTACGACCTTAACAGTTAATGAGATGGGATTGGAATATGATGTTTGGATGATTTTTCCTGAGAAAGTATTAGCAGTGTTGAATTTTTTATTCAAATACAGACAATGGAAAAATAAATGTTAGATGGAATACATATACAGGATGATCCTCTACCGGATCTAAAAACTTGCAGGATGCGGAGGAGGGACAGATATGACTCGGAATCACACAGGAATGCAAGATCGCAAATACCGAAGTTGCAAGCTATGGTGCAGAAAAGAAGAGAAAAAAAGCAGAAACAGCAACACATTAATGGGACAGAAAACAATTTATTGAAAGGTTCTACCACAACAGGTGCTTAAAATTACGACCAGAATTATTTCCGTTCAAAGAGATTCCTGTCATGTCACATCTCCTCACGGCAGCTACAGATATTTCGAGCTATGAGGTCTTCAATTGAAGAAACGGATGTCTCGTAAACCAAAATTATTATGTTATTTCAGAAGAAGTCCATACACTTTCAAACACCTGTTGTTGTACAACTCTTCAATACAGTGGTTTCTTCCCCATTAACGTGTCACACCGTTTCTGTTCTTTTTTGCTGTTTCCTTGAACCATAGCTCGCAACTACATCATTTGCGATCCTGCATTCTTATGAGATTCCATGTATCCCTACACACTCTGCAAGTTTCTCAGTCTCGCATCTTGTACATATATATGTATCTATATAAATATATGTGTGTGTGTCTATTAATTCACGTTAATTTTCTCTTGATTGATTTTAATCCATATTGGTCTTGAGCCCTGAGCCCTCCAAGACTTCGCATAATTTCTGCTTTACTAGCTTATTGGGTCATAAAAATTATCTTAACTTATCTCCCCAAAATTAAAAGATCAGCGTTTTTAAGTTAAGGATGACGAAATCTAGCAAAACTCGACTATATGGACAGATCCGAAAATCCTTTACCGGAAATCATACGATTTTAATAGCTCCCGGTTAATTATTGGTATAAATAGATGAGATTTCTAGAAAGAAAAATGATTGCTTTTTCGAACGTTTTGTAAACCGCACGTTAGTGTTTTGCTTTGTGTGTTGCTACTTGTCTTACGTTTGTTAAAGTGTTTTTTCTGCATAACAAAATAAATGTGATTGTAAATAAGTAATATTTTTCTCATCAATCCCTTCAATAGCTGCTTGGAATTATTTAATTTTATATAAAGATGTCTGCAGTTCAATACAAATTGTAATATATATAAGAAGACAGAGAGAATTAAAATATAATTTTTGAAAAATTCTCCTTAAAATTTTTCTTTTCATTTATTTATTTTTTTGGGAATTATTTTGAGGTTTTTCAGGATTTTATAGTGGGTTGCAGAATGGAAGTTAGCTGTATTCTCATACATATTTGTGAGTTTTTTTCCAGTATACTCTTTTACGATTTGGAATTTTTATTAATTTTATTTGGTTTCTCCGACCGAGTTGCAAAGTTTGGCGCCTTCAAACTTGTTTAACACCTTTTATTTGGTTTTAAATCCGAAAATGCTTTTTGATTCACTAGGTTTCTTTTTAAATTTCTGTTATTGGATTGTTTTTTTCTCCCTCTTTTTATTATGTTAATTGGGGTTAATGTACTATGTTTTTTATATTATTTACTCGTTCATTTTTTATATTTTCTATAATTTTAATTCATATATATATATATATATATATATATTTATATATATTCTTCCAAATGGATATACAAATTTTGATATGTATAAAATTTTTCTAACTTTATGTACATACAATAGTAACAATGAAAAAGATAAATATTAAAAATATAGGTTTAAAACTTTATAAATATATTTTAATTAAAATAATAAAAAATGTTTATCATTGAAAATATTATATGCTCAGCAAATAATTATTGCAAAATAAGGTTTCAACTAAAATGTATTGTATTAATGTTATCATCATGATTTTGTAGCAGTGAAAACTTTCAACTAAAAATAATTTTTTAAGAAAGAAAGACGAAATATAAATGAATTTTTCAATTGTTAAATTTTTCAGAGCCATTTCATTCTGTACGGAAAGGGGAAAATTAGCGTATCCCATTGATTAGGATGAAAAGAATAAAAAAAAACACATTCGTAATTGAATTTTGAAAATATTTTTAAGAATAATTATTTTTTGGATATTTATTAATTTAAGTATAATATTTATGTTCACAGTTTTTTAACATTAATACTTTAAATCTAGAAACATTTAATTTTTTAAGCTGAAATTGCGATCTTTTGGTTAAATCAAAACATTACAAAACGTTTATTTTTCTCCAATCTGTTGGTAATATAATTTTAAAACTTTTTTCAGCAATGATACATTGAAGTACTGATTCAGAAAATGTTATTTTAGTTAGAATGTTATCTTAGAAAAATGTACTTAAAAGCTGTATTGATTTAAATAAATTTACTTTTATTGGAAATTTTATAGGCAAAAAAGCAATATTATAGATGACAAACTAACTATATATATACACGTAATATAGGCTTCGGGAAATTCTTTTTGATATTTTAAGAAATTATTATCATTTTTCTAATCGTTATATTTTGATTTACGTTAAGGAAATAAAAATATTTTTTTCAGGGAATACTTCGAGCTTTATGTTTTACATTATGTTTGAAGAAATTGAAAAGAAATTAGGGTTTAATCAGCTTTCTCATTTCTTAATTGGTAAAGAACACAGTTTTGTTTTAGATATATTAATTGAGAGATATTTTAAATTAAGATTTTTTGAGATTTTCTTATTTTTGAAAACCATATCTATATGCTATATATTTAAGGAAAAAATAGTGTCATTTTTTTAAAGATTGCACTCTAATTTTGTTCGAAAACATTAAAGAATTTTGAAATATACGAATATTTTTTTGAATAAATCTTTAATTGATGGTAATTTTAATGTGATTGTATACAGTGTTTCTCTGATAGCCAAATTTGTAACAGATTTATGTACACAAAGTTTTAAAGCTTGGATTTTATTTTTCACGGAACTGTACAGGTTATCATAAAATTAAGGAAAAATCTGAAAAACAACGATAACTTACCCCAAAATAAGCCAATCTCAAAGAAATTTGAATATATTGGTAAGTAAATGGAGCTCTGAATGATATTGCATTATGCAAAATAGTGGTGATGCAGCCCGAAAGCGTCATTTTCGAGGAGCGTAAAAATGGATGTCTCAAAGAAAGGCGGCAATAGTCTTTGCGAGTTTTAGATTAGAATTCTGGTATATCGAAATTGTAACAATGACCTTCAGACATCATTTGACCAAAGAATTGCTATAGTGAGCTAATGGGAGGCAGACAATGTTAGATAAAAGTGGTTAGATGGCTGAATGTGAGTCCGTCTGTGATTCTAACTATGAATTCGGCATCCGGGAGGTTCAGCTAAGTGCGGCTACGCGCTACCACGAGGTGCCAAAGACCGATATTTGTCATTATGCGCACGAAGGAATCGAATCACAAGCTGAAATCAGATCCTCCCACACTGCAAGCCCCGGAAAGTTGGTATCAAGGTCAACTGTGCGTCGAAGGCTTCACGAACATGGTCCTTATGCGAAGCGACCAGGCATTTGCGTCCCGCTCTCGTCATGAAGTAGGAGGGAATGTTAAATGTCCACTGGACGCATGATCAATGGGGGGGGGGGGGTTGTTCTCTTTACGAATGAGTCGAAATTTAGCATCGAAAGTGATAGTAGGCGTATTTTCATTTGGAAAGAACCTGGAACTCGTTTTCATACATGCCACATCCGTCAAAGAGTTGCATACTGATCAGGCAGTATCTATGCTTGGAGTGATATCTCTTTGGGTGGACGTTCAGACCACCCTGTATTTTTCAATGGAAATGTTAAAACTTACACCCGCTGTTACACTTACAGAGTTGACATCCTGGTTGATTATGTGCGCTCTTATGCCGGAGAAATAGGTGTAGCTTTCGTGCTGTAGGATGATAATGCGAGACCACACAGGGCTCGTATCGTGGATACTTATCTTGAGCAGGAAGCAACTCAGCGCATGCAGTATACAGTTTAATCAACTGGACCTTAACCTTATCAAGTACGTTTGGACGCTCTAGGACGACGTGTAGCTACCCTCAGTCCCCTTTCTTAGAACCTAGCCACGCTTTCAGCTACCTTAGAAGAGCAATGGCTCGCACTTCTTACAGAATTAATAGATCGCATTATTGAGAGCATCACACATCGTTGCATGTACTGTATTTCTTCTCGGAAAAATTATACACCACATCAAAGGTACCTTTTCTATGCCAAACTGGCACACGAGATTTGTTCATTGTATATATATATATATATGCTAATTTTTCAATAACAACATAATTGTCTGATGAATTCTTTTTATCTTATTTAATACCTTCCTATGTGTCGTATAATGTGTAAAAGTTTCATTAAATTCTACAGGTAACTTTTTAAGTGATCGTCAATTTTGTGATTTTCTTTAATTTATGATAACCGGTGTATTTGCAATATGATTTGAAAAAAAGTAATTATTGAAGATTTGTTAATACTTTACACTACACAGTTACCAAATCTTTTAAAAACATCATCATACCTCACTTTTCTAAAAATTTATATTTAATTAATCCATTGTTTATGTTTTATATTTAAAATATTAAAAATTATAAAGTATAAAAAAGCTTTTTAAAGATGTTTGTAGCCGAATAGTAATTTTATTTCAAAAGACAACAATGAGTAAGACTTGCGGTAGTTATTAGAGAAGGCTTCTTGATTTGTAATTGGTAGAAAGGAAATTATGCTACTATAAATGAAATTTATGTTTCTAAAAATAATATTAAATGAATTTTTTCTTTTGAAATTTATGGAAATTCTACAGAATTGATTGTTTCAAATCCTTTCCATGAAAACACCAATCTCTCAGCTATAAAAATTATCGACACTTGGGTAAATATAAAATGTCAAGAAATCTGAAATCGAATTTTAAATAATAGCTTTTTTTTTCATTTTCCAAAAGATAAATTATCGTAATCAGCTGTAAAAATTACAGTGATCTTAAACTGCTATATTTTAAGTTTTACTTTTTACTTTACTATGAATGTTGTTATTTTAAGGTGGTTTATACATGAAAAATAACTTGTTATACCCATTGATATAGGTTAATAAAATCTAATTAAAAATTAGTTAATAATTTATATTTTCAAGAAAACACCCTTTTAAAGGGCTTTTATAAAAAGCTTAATGCTGATATTTTATACCATATCTAAATTTTTTCGTATTCTAAAATTTTCATCATAATAAATGACTTCAGTGGTAAACTTATATTAACACCGGATCTTTAAATAATGGTGAAATTGCTTCTATGTATGTTACTGCGCTATTTTTATCTTTATAATAAAAATAATTTCCCAAGATTCTGTTAAGGAAACTTATGCATAATTTAGGGATATTATGTAAAGCAACTTTTTAATTTTAATAAAGTTTACAGTTTCTTTGTTACATAACACACAAAAAGATTTAATAAAACTTTTCCAAGTTTCATATTTCGGGCACGTCTATCCTGACTTCAGTCTGAATAAATAGTCTGAAACATGAAACATAAAAGGCATAGGCCTTCAGCTCTATGAAGCATGCTTTTTCCATTTGCAAGTGCTTTCAGCATCTTATTTAGTTCGATGAAAGACGAGAAAGATATATTATATCTATGAATAGCTGCTGCCAGACCCGTTATATTTTCTTGTTCCGAAAAAAATATATGCAAAGGTTCTTTTTTTGAGAGGGAGGAGATTATTTTTATTATTATTTCTATAAAGAGAAGGAAATGAAGTTAGTGATGGTTGTTCATTCTGCTAATGTCTCTATTAGCAGTTTCCGCTCTTTCTTTTCAACTTCATCCGTGCTTAGAATTCAAATGAAGTGAAATCGATACATGGATTTTTTTTCACCGCTGTTTGCCAGAGTGCTGTGTCGGTACAAACTTTGAAGCTATTGGTTTGTACATAATAAGGGAATCGATAAGGGGGGAGTTTTTTAAGTGTGATGACCGCCAAGTTTCCCTGGAAGACTTCTGCTAATGTGAGAACTCTGCAGATGACTCACCTGCCATTTATTGGAACCTTGTAAATGGTCTTGAATTCAGTGAATATTACTTTCTGCAACACGTAGAGTCAAGATATATTATTTTAATGTTATCTCTCAATATTGTAAGTAAATATTATTAAAATACAGAGAAAGAATCATTTTATAAATGTAGAAATTATATGCTTCAATTGCATGAGTTTGATAATATGGCAACAACTAAATTAATTCTTGTTACCAATAAAACTTCAAATTCCTTTCTTTGAGTTAACATCTAACACTTACTGAAAAATTATCAAAGGAAAAGTATGTATAGTTAAATGCATCCAAAATAAATTACAACTTTTAAGACCATTATTTGGTTTTAAATAAAAAAAATTGCATGAAAATAATCTGGTAACTGTGAAAGTTTTCTCCCCCAAATTTTTAATTTATTAAAAAAATGTTGCGTGTTGAGGCCATTTTATACACTTTATTTTTGATAGTTTAACTCGTCAGTTAATTAAATTTCGTTATAATTTGTTTAATTACTAATGAGTTCTAAGAACCCTTTTTTTCTTAAAAAAATTGTTATAATTGAATTTACATTGAACTTTGCCATCACAGTATATGTTTATCTATTTATTCAATTCCTACTATTAGTTCACACTCTCTATATATTTATCTTGTTCATATTTTCAATCGTTAATAAAATGCATTTTAGAGCACTCAGTAGAGCTGAAATTTATATACATGATTAATTTGAATGACAATTAAATATTTTTAATTTAATTAATAAAATTAATTGATTAAAACTAATTATTCAAAGAATTACAGATACAGCCACGTTGGCATCATTTTTGGTGACATAGCTACCATTTTGGTTACTTGTGTCAAAACTTGAAAAGTTTTCTTCTCATATTTTAAAGCTCTCATTTGAGCAGAAATTTTCTATACACTATTAGTTTGGGTAACAATACAATAATTTAATTATAATTAATTAAAATTAATTGACTACAATTAATTATTTAAAGAATTACAGATACAGCCACGTTGGCTTCATTTTTAGTGACCTTGGTCAAAACTTTAAAAGATTTTTTTCTCACGTTTCAATGCATTCAGTTGAACTGAAATTTTATATACACGATTGTTTTGGAAGACAATACGATACTTTAATGATAATTAATAAAATTAATTGTCACTTAATGTTGTGATTCTGTGATATGTATATACATATTTATATTAATTGTGACTATTTAATAAAAAGTAACTAGAATAAATTTTTTTGTTGATCTAAATATGAATTGACTTAAAAGGTTTTTTTTATATTACTTGTTCATATTAATATACGGTGAGAAAAAAAAAGTAATTTATTCTAATAAAGCCCTAATACACTCACTTCCAAAAGTTAAGCACGGAGAGGAAAATGTTAATTTCCGGCAGCCAATCAGAATTGAAGAGGATGCAATTCGCTGCAGAGGTAGATGGAAGTATGCAAATTTGTTAGGTAAGAGCCAATCGTGCTTTCATGTCAAGAAATATGCAAAAGAGCAGTCTGATAAGAAGCCAGCTTTATGAAGGGTTACAGAAGTTGATTTGTAAGTGCTGATAAAAGGTGTTTAAAACTTTCGTACAATTTGTTTTCAAGACATACGTGTTTCTATGACTTCCAGAAAACGAATGGAAGATTTTGAGCGCTGGTGTGCTGGTGAGGCGCATTGAAGCAGGGCAGTCGATCACAGATGTTGCTCTTTTCTTCGACGTTCACCATTCTGTAATTTCACGTTTAAGGAAACAATTCCAAACCACACAGACAGTTGTCCAAAGGCCCGTAGGTGGTCGCCCAAGGGTTACAACCCCCGTGGAAGATCGATATATTGCTATTGTAGCCAAGCGGAATCACAGAGTGACCTTCAGCAGTGTGACATCTATGGTTACAGTGTCCATTGGTAAGGCTATATATGCAGCTACTGTACGCCGAATGTTACATATGAATGGAATGTATGCCCGGGTACCTCGAGTTTGTGTTCCTCTATCCGTCCAATCAAGAGGGGCACGATTAAAGTGGTGCCGGGAATATGACAATTGAACTGTGTCTGACTGGGGCAATGAAATGTTTAGTGATGAGTCAAGATATGCTCTGGAGCCAGATGACAAGCGTATAAGGATATGGCGTAAACAAGGAACACGCAATCAGCCCCAAAATATCACCGAACATCTCGCATTCCGAGGCGGAAGCATTATGGGGTGGGCGGGGATTTCATTAGGATACCGCACCGACCTGCACATCTTTAAACGGGGTTCTGTGACGGCTGTCCGGTATCGAGATGAAGTCCTAGAACCCATTGTGAGATTGTACTCTGCCGCAATTGGCCCTACTTTTATTTTAATGGACGATAATGCACGTCCCCGTAGAGCTGACATCGTCGATGACTACTTGGAGAGTGAAGGGATTAATTACGCTTATGGCGGGACCAGCATATTCGCCCGACCTTAATCCCATTGAAAATCTTTGGGATGCACTCGGCCGTGCTGTATCTTCACGTTTCCCACCTCCAGTCACTCTTATTTAGCTGGAAGCTGCTCTACAAGAAGAATGGCGATTGCTTAATTCTGCGGTGGTTGACCACCTAATTGAAAGCATGGTCAGAAGGTGTAAACTTTGCATACAGATGAGGGGGGATCACATACCCTATTAATGTTCTTTTTTCATTTTATGCTGTTTATTTTCACTTTATACATAATTTTGTTTAAGTCTCCAGTATGACATTATCTGATAACTTACAAAAATTTAATATTGTTTTCATTTCTGTATATAATTATTGATTTTGTTTTATGTATAAGTATATATGCTACTTTACTGCCAAATTTTGTGTCAATCAAAGCATTATTTGTTGATTTTTTGCATTTACATCTTCGTGCTTAACTTTTGGAAGTGAGTGTAGTTAAACTTATTTTATTATTTGATTTTAAATTAAATCAGTTATAAAATATGATTAAGTAGTAATTTATTATTTGCAATAGGCATAATAGATATTATTGTAGTTCACCATTAGAAAGATATTTCAAATCAATAATGAAAAATAAAAAAAGAATTTGTTTGAAATTAGTCAAAATGATTTTCTTTTGCTTAATTCCGATTATAAATATATGCTTAGAAAGATTTTATAAAATTTTATGTGTATAATAATAAGACACATTGATCTGAATAGCAATGTATAAGTTAGGCAGTGTACTATTTTTATTATGAGAAAAGAAATTTCTATTTTCTTCTTAGAAATGCATTATTTTAACTCCCTCTTTTCTTTAGAATGAAATTTCTATTTGTTTTAGTACTATGATTAAATACATGAAATGCTGAAAACATTTACTTTAGAAGTTTGAAAACTATAGATTTCTATTATTTTAACCACAATATTTGAATGAGGTAATTTTCAATGATTTGTTTTTCAGATTTAATGAATATAAGGATTTTCTACGTCTTCTCTATTGATTCCTTAGATAACGTTATGTGTTTCTGGTTTTAGAAATCTAAAGAAGACTTTTAAGAATCAAGAAAAATAAATCAATCAGTTTTATACCCCAGAAATAAGAATTTTTCAATAATAGAGGAATAAAATTTTGATATACGGCTTTATAAATTAAAATAAATATGTCTTGCAGATTTTTAATGATTTATTAGTAATGTAAGGAAAAACCCAACATTTTTTATTAGATTACTGTATACTTGAAGTATATTAAATCGTTAAGTTTCGTAGGAAATACACTCTATAGGCTTTCAAAACAAACTTTATAAGTACTTTACTTAAAATCACATTTAAATATGAATTTAAAATAAGAGAAGAGTTATAAGTTTTTATATACACATTTATGTATACATTTTATATATATAGCAGAGTTGTATATTTAGATTTCTGTTATTTCTTTCCATCAGTTCTTAAAAGTTTTCTCTTTATAATAGGATTCTAGGTCTATGAAAGTTCTTGCATCCAGTAGTTTCATTAGAAAGCTTTTTATTAGTTTGACTTCTCGTGATGTTTCAGTATAACCATGACCACAAACTTATAGTCAACAATTGAGAAAATATTGAACAAACTCATATATATTCATCATGTGACTGTCATTCAAAATTATATGATCCTTCGCGAATAAACCTGTTGTTATTTAAGAGCAACTTAAATCACGCACAATGTTTATTTAAATTTTGAACCAAATGCTTTCTGGAATACCACAATAGAGATAAAAATGAACATGAATATGTTACATTTTTAGTTTAATCGCACATTTGAAATGATAACGAGATATTGTTCCAGCAGCGAGTAAATTTACACTTTATAATTTATGTTGTACATTGTGTTTTTTGCGAGTTAAATGATATTTTTTCACACATATGAGATACAATCTAATTGACTTTTTTGTCTTACTCATTATATTATATATGCATAGTAGTAAATTATTTTTAATTTTTGAATCTCTCTGTTTTAACTTGATATTTACTTAGAACAAATTAAATAAAAATCTACTGACCATTAAAACGTGATTCGTAAACATCTGAACAAATAGTCCCCCTCCCTTGCATTTTTTCTGTTCTTTATTTTTTGAATAATATTGTGCGTATTTTTTGACTATATATTATAAAAAATATACCTTTACATATTAATTGACATTGTATATCAGAATAATGATATTATACATATTTTTGATAATGTATTCTATTTTTACAGAAATTTGTTTTTGATGCAGTAATTCCTATTTTTAAGCAAAAATGCTTAGTAAGGTGGTAGAGTCAAGGTATATATATATATATGCAAATAATTCTACTAGTACATTCCTATAGTTCATAATGAAGTTCCTTAGAAAACAGGAACTGAGCAGCTTATTTTCGATAATCATATGCGTACAATGAATAGTTTATTTGTTAAATAAATGATTTAATAATTTTCACAATAAGCAATTGATGACGGACATGGGAGAATTGGTCTGATAAATGAGACACTTAACTGGAGCTAATATTTTTCTATATTATACCAATTCAAATTTTTGAAAAATCCGGGTGCATTTTAATGGGCAGCTGCTCCATAAGACGTTCTTTGGAAGAAATAGATCTTCAATTTGTGACTCTATGATGAAACTACTTTACACTTTTTATTATTTATATTATAAAATACTCTCTATAATACTGAATTTTCTTATCAGTATCATTCTTATTAAAAACATAGCTTATCAGACATTTCAAAACTAAGTAAACATCAGTGCCAGTTTATCCACTGGATGCTTGGGGCTGGCGTCCATGGACCCGAGGCCCGCATAAGTTGAACTTCACCAGATTTTCGAGTTATAAATTTCGGTACTCCAGTGCAAAGGGGCCTGTAAATCTTCTGCACTCGGGCCCGAAATAAGCTTAAATCGGCACTGGGGCACATACTAAACACTCCTCTTTAATTGATTCAAATAATGGCCAATAAATAAGATGATTCATTTAATTTAAAATGATTATTATTAAGCTTTTTAATGTGGTGGAAATTTTGAGTATACAAATTATAATTAACAAATCTCGTTATGTTTTTAAGCAAATATTTTTCAAAAATACCAATTATCAATATACAAAAATGAAATTTATCCACAAAATAAGCAGATGTTTAAAAATGTATTAAGCTCATCATAAATGAAACAAATAAAGAATAATTAATATTTAACACGTGGAATTTAATTTGAATACTTTAATCTCCTTACACAAAGTTAAGTTTAAAAATTAAAGAGAATTTTGAAGCATCAAAAATGAATAATATATGCTTTGGGAATAATTAAGTGTTTTAGTAATTCAATCTCAACTCATTGTTTTTACTCGAAATAAAACTGAACTTTTTCTTCTCAAATTATGAGAAGGAATACTTAACTTACAAAATAGCCTTATTTCCACACTAAAAACGAAATTTCAAATTGAAGTTAAGCTAAAAGTTTGGAACTCAACTGATATAGTTTTCGACAGATAGAAGAGGGGAAAAAACATTTCGATCTCAACCATGGTTACTTTTGCTATTACTTGGAACACACTGCTTTCCGATTTTATTGGAAACCGATGTCGATTCCAAAATTCTTAGAATGTGTTGCGGCTATCGGGACGCAACCAGTCTGAAGAATGACAGCCGATTCTTTTTCTACCCAATCGATGGCCTGCAGAATATTTGGATTAAGTTTTACTATATGTTGTTCACTTGTTTAAATTTGAACCTTAGTTTAAATATTTGACCTGAGACTTACTTCTTTTTCTGTGCTAGTCTTTGACAAAGCCAGCTGGGTAAAGAACTTCGATGCGAGGGGAAAAAAGAAATCTGGAGCACTAAAGGGACTGTTTAAACATTTAATTTTTGATTTTTTTTTATAGGAATAATTTGTATGACGAGATTAGATTGGGAAAAAAGCGAAGAAAATCATAGAATTTTTATAAATTTTGCTAAGTAAAGGTAAATATTTAAATATGTATCGGTAACATGTACTTGAATTAAAGTATAAAAAGTGTTAAACCTTTGAATAATTTGTAAAGGCTGACATTGTAGAAAAGAAGTTTTGGTAAATTGTTTTATTTTTATTCTAAAATTAATTAGTTTTGATCTCGAACATCATTTATAAATTTCATCAGAATTTATAACGTTAACTTCTTCTAACAAGTTAAAATTAAATATATATATATATATTGTTTTATTTGCTATTACAAATATTTTGGCTTTGTAGTAGAAATGATTTTTAGTAGATTACAGTAATTAAAATTATGCCCAACGTCATTACTTGCTTTTTAAATAAACATTTGAAAGGGTTTTATTTATTAAAATAAAGTATACATTGCTTGAAATATTTTCAATTATTAAAAATAAAGCTTGTTATTATTGTGTTCTAAATAATTAAGATAGAATCTTTCGAGTCATTTAGGAGATATTACCTACCACAAACTCGGTGCCACTTTGTCGCGAAAAAATGCGCTTACGAACCATCATATTATGTACATGGGGGTCCCAAATTCATGGTACAGACTCTAGGGTAGATACAGGACATCGTAACAATCATTTATTGTATAGGAATGTATGAACGCAAGTTTGTGTGACACGGTTAGGTGTAAACAGGGAAAATAAAAGAAAAAAAATGCAGTTGTTGGCTGGTTTCGTTTCCGGTAGGGGGCAGTAGATATCTAGTCTTCCGTTCAACATGACGCAACTCAGTAGGGAAAGTGCCATTCACAAATGTGCTGACGTTTACGATGGGAGACTTTACGTATGACGAAAATGCAGGCAGGCATTACATGTATGGTTTTGCAAATGGTAACGGCAGATCTGCGCTACGAATTGTATCACGCGCAGTTTTCCTGATCGACGAATGCCGGATCAAAGAATTTTTCAGCGGTTCCATCGTCAACTTTGTGAAACATGTTCGATCCACTTTACTAGACATGATGCTGGTCGACAAAGAGCTGTACGCAATCCAAGCTGGAAGAACGCATCTTAAACTTTGTGGCTGTTAGACCAGAGTCAAGTACGAAATCTGTTACTCATCACGTAAGTGTGAGTCATCAGAATGTTTGCAGAGCGTTAAACGAAAATCGCTTACACCACTTCTATTTTTAATGAGTACAAGCTTTGAATCCGGCAGGCTGTATTCTCTGACAGTCAATGGGTGGTACAGCTATGTGAGTTTTAGCTGGACTTCATAGTACATGGGCTGAACAGTTATGAAGAGTTATTGAAAACATTAATTTTGTCAACGACACTTTCAATAAACACTTTGTCTTTCCTTTCGTCATTTATTTTCTGTGTTTGTGCCTCACCACGTGACTTGTCCCCATACATTCCTTTACAATAAATGCTTTTTACAATGTCCTGTAAATACCCTTAAAGTTTGTACTAGTAATTTGGGACCACCCTGCATTAAATAGTATTGATTAGAAGCTAAATAAAGTATTAAAAAGATATTTGATTCATATGAATTTTTTATACACGTCGAAAAACACATATTTGCAAAAGCAATCAGCATTTATTTCTTATAATTTTTTACAGTATGATTATTTTTCTAGCATTCCCCAATACTAAGACTCACTCTTCACAATAATAAGATGTTTGATGTCTTCAACCAGGTGTTTCCATGTCCTTCCACATTGGTTATACGTAGTTTATTATTCAGACTATTGATCATCAAGAATGTGGAGGATATGTTCTTGGTTCCTAAACATCCCCTCTCAAATTGATCTATGAGTTTTGACAAACTTGTAATGGGCCTTTGATGTTAGGTTTTTTTCCTGAAGTTTGTTAAATTACTCGTATGCAAGAGTTGATGATGCAAAACTCCATTTTTCGTAAGACCTGATGACATTTTTTATATATATCATAGTTATTACGTCATATTTTGACTTGATTTCTTGTGCTTTTTCAATAAAACACTTTAGGGAAACACACATTTCTGAAAATGCTGTGCGTAAATAAGATATTTCGTAATTCCTTATAAACTTTGCTGTTGCCTCAGAGAGGAGAACGGAGTGCAAATGGTTATTAAATGTGAAATGTATATTTTATTTTAGAATTAACCCATAAAGCGGTATAGTAGCAAGAGTATATAATATGTTATTATAAATAAAAGCAAGCTTCATATCGGCGTTTCTGTCATTGAAAATGTCGTTCATATTCTGAAATATAATTAATTTTTTTTGAAACTTCATATTGATAAGCTTACATGACACAAACCACTATTACTCATCTTCAAATGACTCTATGTAGAATCTAATCGATAATTAACTATGTTGCATGAAATCATTAATTTAAATTTTACTTCTTATATTTAGTTCATAAAGATATTTAAATCCAAAGTAAGCTAATTTATTAAATATATCACTAACCTATCCAAAATCAATGGTAAGTCAATGTTTTTTCTACAATTATTTAACATTAGTTTCAAAGTACATATCTCGGAGAAAATATATATCTAACAAAATACATATTTGGTTTCAATCTGAACAAAAAACTTCAACGAATGTTCTCTTTCTGGATATATACGAGTATATTGGACACTAATGCACTTATAGTTTTCTAAGATCCAATACAGGGAACTAAGTAAGAAAAATGATACAATGACTGTCGTGAAATGCTTCGAAGAACAATGTTTATTTTTTCTGAAGTAAAGAAAACCTATATAACTTGACAAAGCACCATTAAGGGAAAGAACCCGCAAAACATTGTGACCAAAGATCAATACATCGATATACTGGCTTATCTGTCGTTTGTGGATAGTACCCACGAGCTTTTGATTGGTGGAGAGTTGTTGAAATACTTAAAAAAACCCTGATCCACTTACAGAAGCCCAAGGCCACGGTAGTATGTAATGGGTAAGTTGTCAAAACAAATTAAAGGAGCAATTGTTGCTAAAGGGCTAATGCTGACTTGGCGACTAGAACTGATATTGCGAGAAAAAGCTCAGATAAAATAGGATTCTTGTTTTTTCCCCCGACACTCATACAGATCTTATTAATGCTTCGGATGAGTTTGAGATATATTAAAGGATACAATATAAGGCACTTTCATTAATTTTTTGTAAAATTCATAACTCATTTTTAGGTATATTTGCACTAAAAATCAGGTGTATATATATATCTCGTGTGTAGTAGATATATATTTTTGTGTGTATACTATAAATATAAGTGTATATAATAGATATCTTTTTAAAATTCATATTAAAGATGTAAAAAGATATAGTTACTGATAGTTTTATATTTTTGATTTTTCCGTGTTTAATTTATCTACAAAACAAATTTAATTATTTTATATTATTTAGTAGAAATAGAGATACCCTCCCACCTCCTCCTTGGAACAATGTATTCCAAACTTTTTATCACCGCAGATCAGTCAAATGATAATTTTATAGTGATTGAGGTGGCGGCGTTGATTGTTTATATTTTAGATTGTTTTGATTTAATAATTTTAATTTAATTGTATTGAGATATGACTTTGAAATAAATTGCAGTTATACCAAAAAAAGAATATAAATTGATTTAACATGGAATATAAAGTGATTTCCTTGGAAAGTCGAACAAATCCGAGAGAAATACACTACAGTAAGTAAAATGAAAATAATTTACTATTTCTTGGGTGAGGTTGGGGACCACTACCTTAGAACATGTAAATGTTGTAGGGAAGAAAAAACAGATTGTTAATGATTTACAACACATGCTTGATTATTTAGCTTTCGAGTTAAAGACATTAAAAATATTGCATATAAATGTTAACAGGTTTATGAAAAAATACGGAAATAAAATGTGTGAGCCTCTTTTTGAAACAAAAGAGGAGAGCGTCTGAGTAAATGTGGATATTTTTGCATGTCTTTGTTGTATTCTTTATCAGATATAACCCTTAGTTTTGCCAATAATAATGCATTTTCTACAAACCTTACCATCCTTGTATTAATAAAAGGTGGAAAAAATTATAACTTTACATTGAGAGAGAAATCATTTAGAATTACATCATAAAACCTAGGAAATCGTGCACGGAAAGAAATCATTCTTTGAATGTATGTTATTCAGTCATGTTAAAAATCTTTTTTCTTTTTGTTGCTTCATCTTCTTTTAAATAGTTTTCATAGGATAGTTCACGAAATAAGAGTTTCATGTTATGTTGGAAAACTATAAATATTACATGGGATATTGATGCTGAAGTACCAACAGATGCAATAAAGGATATTTTATAGATTATCACTGATAAGCTATAGCTCTCTCCTAATATGGTACAAAAGATTCACTTTATACTAATCCTGGCTTATTACGTAATAATTTTATGGCTTAGAGGCTCTTTTCATGAATAGGTCATTACATATGTGAAATCATTTGAAACAATAACTGAGAGAGAGAGAGACATGTCCTGGAGAAGACTTTGCTGTCAAATGATTCTTCCAAGAAAACTACAGCTTTAATAATAAGAGAAAAATAAGAATTCTTGTCAAAGAGTATCATGACGTGGCTTCAAAGCAATTTACAAGAATGCGACGTCACATCAAGTGTCTACACCTGATATTAGTTGAATATCGTTAAGATGTATGTGTCTTCGGATAAAAAAATCGAATATTGAATATACTTTGGAATAATAAACATGGATTCTTAACAAAAATTTTACACTTTAAATATCGTAATTCTTTGTACAAAAAAGTTAAAAAAAATAATTATATAAATTCGTAACAGATTTAAGGTAATTGATGTTTCTTTGCATTAAAAGCAATTGCGCATCAAAAGTCAAATAAAGTGGAAAATGCAGGTGAGGCACAACTTTTATTTTTATTGTATACTTTCCCCCTCTCGACCGAACGAAGCTGCTTCAGTTTCAAAAGAAACACTGTTGTTGCATAACAAATAACCGAGGATTCTTCTTGAGACGCTTTTACGCCGAGGAACGGTCACTGAAGTGGAAATCTTCATTCCCATGAGAGGAAATTTAGTTTGCGCTTCCGAGGAAAAGGCAATATCGACTGTTTGTTTACAGAGACTGATGCACACTATTTGAACTAACGTTTCTAACGACCCTTTGGAACAAACCCTCCCCTTCAGGGATTGGATGGTAAGGACTTCTTGAAGACGAATCTGTTAGAAATCGACCACGGATTTCCATAAGTAGCTAAAAAATACCCTTGTTAAAAATTTTACGCATTTTGAAATTACTGAGGGTATATTTTGTACAAATATTTCCTTACTACTAAATGCAGAATATTGATTTGGTCCATATAAAGGATTTTCTTAAGTAAGTTATTTGACATCTTTTCTTCTAAATATTTCATTGAAATGAGTTTTAAATTAAATATTAATTATTACAGCGTATCATCTTTTTTTATTAAATAACAAATTTATTTTGTATGAATTATATTACCATATGTCATGTCTTATTATCTTAATAAATGATTTATTATCTTACTTATACGTAGAAAAAAATATCTTTCGAAGTATTTTAATATTTACTGAATTAAACTATATTTTACTGTGCAGTAGGGTGAATAATTGTAATTCAAAAATTTGATATTTTAATGGCTAATGTGTGAAGTTAATAATGCTAAATAATGTTTGAAATAATGTAGAACATGAAAGATTTAAGATTTTTTACACACTAATTTATAATTCTTTTTTACAAAAATAGCAATAACTTACTACAATGAATAAATTACGTATAATTATGGTATTTCTTACATCAAAATTTTGTATCTCGTAATGCATGTGTTATTAAAACCCAATATTAATTAAAAATTCTGAATTATAGTTACTGAAACATCTCAGGAATTTGCTGCTGTGCAAATGCAAAGCAGTATAAGAGTATGCTTTTTATATCTAGTTTTGTGTGAAAGGGATGTAATAATTCTGTATAATAATGACTTTTATGAGAAATGATACTTGAATCAATTTTATTTGCATAATTACATATCATTTCTTTGAAATGTTTGGTACTTTTTCTGTGCAAATTAAATTTACTTAAAATGTTCAGAATGTATACTCTGTGAGAAACAACTTATACATATTTATTTGCTTCTTTGTCAATGTTTATGGTCTTTAAAACCACAACACAATTAAAGAGAACCAATACAAATATTTAATTATTTAATTTGCATGGAACACCGAAAACACGTTGGGTATTCCAATTCATTGGTATTTAAACGCAATTAAAAAGCCTAGAAGGGATAAAAGACAAACTGTAAAACTAAAGTTACGAAGCTTGTTTCTCACTCGTAAATAGCATTTAAATGCTCTTTTTTTTAGAGAAGAATGTGTTATGACTCGGATAAGGATTAAAAGTGGCTGCCAACATGTTTTAGTGTTAGATATTGGTATGATTATGGATTATCGAGAATGCCGTTTATCGTTCCAGGATATTGCTATTTGTAATTGTGGGAATACATTGTCGCGCGAATGTGGATTCGATGGGTTCAGGAGGGTCATACTGAACCTCATTAAGGTTCTCAACGACTTTCAGTCCTCTAACACCTGATAATAAACATGTTGACAGGTTGGTCCGTAGGATCGAACAGCCAGATCACGTATCTTGAGTCAAGAAATGGACTTGTTTGCAGCATGACAAGGCAAAATTCTGTTCATACTTTCAAGAATTGTACATTGTTTTTGGAACATGACATTTTAAGAAATTTTTATGCTCGGATTCTTTGCAATATGGACCTCTGTATAATGAATTTGTGATCAAAAGGTTACATTTGAAAGTGTTACGATTACTTTGTGTGCTAATTTATAAATATTACATACTTAATCATAAACAATAATTAAGAAAAACTCCAGCCCTAGGTTTCTTAAAAATGTTTTAATATGAATAGAATTTTAACGATACGAATTGCTGAATTCCTTCTACAACTTTAAATTAATCCATTTAAATTCTTGAAAACATCCATGGAAATTATGTGTTGATGGTTACCGATATTTTGGCAAATTACGAGAATAGGCGTATATCACATCTATATTCTTAAACTAAAATTCTTAAGTTTTAGGTATATTCTCCATATAACTCGCAACTCTTTTTTCAAAGAAGCTTGAAATGTACATGTGCAGTAATCCTCTTATCTTTTAAAGTCTTAATTTTTGAGTTAAAAGTACGCGTTATAAAATCAAATATATGGTAAGTAGAAGCCATGTATAATTAATATTTTATTTTGATGAAAGTAGGTTGAAAATTGAAAAATATTTGTTTTTTTATTGCCTTATCTTAGCTAGAAGAACTTATACTCCATTTAAGGTTGACTATATCCTGTTAATTTTTTTTAAATTATACAGTGAAATTCAATCGACTTTATGTGTAATTTTAAGAAAACAAAAGTAGAAATTCATTCGCTTTTGAAACTATGATTGTTCTTAATAACACAGAAACCAATATAAAAGAGCTGTTTTGTGTTGAGTTTATACAATTCGGTTGCAATTTTGAGTGTTACATATACAATTATGTTTTTATATTTTGTTACCTTATGCATGTTACTACATACAAAAATAGACTATTGATGTTTCAAGTATAAAGTCAAATTAATTTTTTTAATAAATATATCCATTTTATATATATGCAAGATATCCCAATAAAGTTTTATAAAAATGATTTCTCTCTCAAAATTCATTTTTTCCCATCCAACCACATTACTTTCGATTCTTATAAATTTTTCGTATGAAAATCTCATAAACATATTCTTGGCAATAAAAATCCTAAATTTTAAGATAAATCTCCCTTTTAACATATAGATGTAAGGTAATATTTAGAAGCTTTTGATGTTTAGTATAATTAGTTTATAAGGAAAGTTTCAACGAGACATTTTCTATCCATAAATCTATTCATTAAAAATTTTTAAGCTCAAAGCTAAATTTTAGTCTTTTAGCTTTACGCACACACACAGGGTGAGAAAGAACCATCGATACTTACTTTGAAAATTATGAATGACTTTTCAACATGTTTGATATTACGCTTGAAAAGTTTTTGATTGACATGTGAATGGAAAATTCGATATTGATGTCAGAAGAATGATGAGGATGTGGAAGTAATTAATTATTTCTTCTTTCTTTCATCAAAATTGGCCTGCTAGTAGAGTCATGTCTATTATTTTTATGTATACATGCAGTTGAGGCTAAGAATCTGTTCGAAGATATCTGTTCTACTTCAAAATCTTTAAACGGAGATATTTTCTTTATATTCCAATACTGTAGCTTGGGAAAATACTTAACTTTTACTGAATCCCTTTTTAATGATTTTGAATTGTGTATAACATTTAATTACTTTCAATAACATGTAATTTTAATTCATATAATTGTCGTTTCCAATTTATAACTTTTGTATTAAGAAGTATTAACAATTCTTTAAGATGATATATATTTAATATCTGACTACTTTTCTAATACCTAACTAATTTTAAATAATTTAATAATGTGTTTTAATAATTAATTTCAAATCTTGTTTTAAAAACATAACTTGAGGTATCTTCTATTTCAAGAGTTACATGAGTTTATAAGATTTGGACATTTTTATTTTACAGAAGTTATCCATGCTGTTTTTTTTTCTTGCAAGAACAAACAAATTCTAACCAATAATATAAAAAAAAATCTGAAATGTTTGCATTTTCAAGATCCTACGATGCAGACAGTTTTAAAAAATAAATTTTTTCAAACGTAATAAATTAATATTATGCTGTATTCTAAATATAATGAACTAAACAACCTACATTATATGAGGGGAAAATTGTGAATTTTTCAATGGCTATTTGACTAAATAATGACAGTAGGATTAAAATGTTAAAAAAAGAATTCTTAAAAGAAATCTCTCAAGTTTGTTGCAGCGGTGAAAATTTCGAAATCCAAAGTTATACATAACAGTATCATGTAATCACGTATATAAACATATGTAACTAGAAAAATGTCTAACGTAGAAAAGTAAAGTAGTATATTTTATTTGTTAAATCTACATCTATTTATCCAAATAGATGTAAAACGTAGTATATTCTTAATGTATACTTAAATATGTATGATTCAGTTTTACTTAAAAATATTCTATGAATATTTTTAAAATTGTGTACAAACTTAAGTATCAAAATGTACATAAGATTAATTATTAAACCTCTACGTGCTTTGCCGCAAATTCGTAATTATTTCATAATTCTTCAAAACTGTATATTTCATCCGTTGCGATACAAACTTGCGCACCAAAAAGGAAGAATACGATTACTACAAAACTTAGCATGAAGGTACGTGTAAGACAGATAAATAAATGATTAGAAATGCAGCGTCATTGCGCATTGCGTAACGCCAGCACATGACGTTGTCCTTCTTTTTCCTTAAATTATAAAACAGATAAGAAGAGTTTGCTTGCATGTATTTAATCTGTTGCAGAGGGACGCATCTTAACTAAAGATGGCTTTGCACCACCAACGGAGACAATATGAGCAGCTGTCAGAGTTCGAAAGGAGAAGGATATAGGGACTATGGAAACCGGGTGCTCAGCTCGAAGAATTGCTTGCTGCCTAGGCCAGTTTGACTTTACTGTAAGGAGGAGCTGGAATCAGTGGACAAGAGTTCACTTACACAGCGCGGCCAGGCTTAGGATGTAGTTGATAGACCAATAGTGGAGAAGACCGTCGCATCATAGCGCCAGCTGTCTCATTGTCCCTCATTCAGGCAGCACGTTCACTACGGGCCTCTATATCATCACAAGGTCTCGTACCATCGCAAGAACCGGCCAAAGAACAGTTACTTCTATTGCGTCCATTACGTGTACTGTCATTGACAACCATTTATCGTCACTTCCGTTTAGAGTGGAGTTGCACTCCAAGGGATTGGACTACAACCGAACCGAATTAAGGTGTCTTCTACGATGAATCGAGATTCAATTTGATGACACGTGTGTACGTGTGTGGAGGCCTTATGGTAAACGTCTCAATCCTGCCTTTTGTGTACAAAGGCACACCTCTCACATAACTGATGTGATGGTATTGGGTCACATTGCATACGACACCCGGTCACCCTTAATATTGATCCACAACACCATGACAGTCCAGAAGAACGTTCGTGACATTCTACAGCCACATGCGTTGCCACTTATGGTGGATCTCAGGAGCCATTTTTCAACAAGATAATTCTCGACCATACACTTCAAAGGTTTTGCAAGACAATCGTCTCTGTCACATTTCTACACTTCCCTGTCCTTCTCGATCCCCAAATTTGTCACCATTCGAGCATACCTGGGATTATTTTATATGACAAGTTGGACAGCTTACGAGTTTGGTCAAATTAGAGACGCGTGTACAGGAACTGTGGAACAAGATGTCACAAAACATCATATGGGACTTGTATGCCTCAACGTTCAACTGTATCACATCTATTCATGATTTAGGTGATCCAACACTTAAACCTTCAAAATTTTTTTATTTTTTCCACAATGAATGGTCATTTTACTTTGATTTTTTAATCACTTACATCAACGTTGTACTTACTTATGTAAATTTTCGTTTTATTCTGATAACTCTTTCTTGGCGCACAAATTTTTATGGCAATGAATGTATATAGAATAATATTATTATTTTCATCTTTCACCAATTTTTATGTTTGTAAAACTCCTAATGTTAGGAAAACCTATCACTTAGAGAATTTGAAAATCTATCAGAATTGCATAATTATGGGAAGCGCTGTTTAACACATTGTATATAGGACTCATTGAAAATACAAAAACGGTTTTTGTGTATATCTAGAAGTAATAAAAGAGCTCGTTATAGATTCACATCACATTATGGAATTATTCACAAGATGACTATTAATTGCTATAATACAAAAATGAAACTATCATCTTTCAACATTAATTAAGATTTTGTAGTTATCTTCATTTTTGAAATATTGGTATTATGCATTATATTTATTCAATCAGATGTAAATAATTAAGAAAATTGCAATCTGAATGTATTATAGCTATGGCTAAGCATTAAGAAAATATCAGTTAGCACTAGAAAGACTGAAATTTAGTATAAACTCTCGTACCTATATTGCCGAAATCAGTCAAACTGACTGCATTGTGAAATAATATAACTAATGTGTTAATAAATTTGTTTAAAATAAAGTCTTAATATTTTTTATATTATTTATAGTTATATAACAAGTTATTAGTAAATATTAACAATAAAATAAAATTTACTTCACTTGGAAAAAATAAATTCTAAAAAATTGTAAGAAATGGTGTCATTAAATACGTTATTGTTTTTCGAATTGAAATTAAAAAGCAGTAAAAATGACTTCCTTGGGCAATCTAGTGTTAAGAATCTCTAGGAACAGTGACTACATTTCAATATTTCGAGTTGTTTTAATCTAAAAAAAATTGCGGGTATGATCGAACTAATGGAAATCGATTAGAGAGTATAAAGTCAAATAATTCACAGACTTCTTTGATTAATTGAAAGTACACTGTTACAATTGTTAAGAATTTTTGTTACTACTTTTTGCTTATTATATATGAGAAATATGTTGCTAATTAATGAAGAATTTTGCTATAAGTAAGGACTCAGTGAAATATAATTCGTTAAATTATTATCAACTATATATTAATCACTACAAAAATCCATTTAAAAATATTGCTGATTTATTCTTACAAAAAATTAGAGAATGTATTTTAAATTTTGCTTACAGTCCTGCAAACTTTCTGGATTAGTCGACATTTTTTTGTTATCTAAACGTAAATGAACTGCGGCTTGTATTTCGATTGCAAATTGTTCACTACGCTCCTTGAAATGGGGGTAAAAATTTACATTTTCTAGCAGTAAAAGTTGATTAATATTTCTTCTCAAAGGATATAAGTTCGAAAAAAAGACAAGATCAGATAGAATATTATGAGAATAATTCCGCTTTCACGCACGCTTAACATGTTTTAGTTACAACGTCTGTATTGCAAACATCACAATCTAAATGTAAAATGGTGTAATAATATTTTGAATTAAAGACATACAGTTTAAATTGATTAAGAATAATGTGCACGTAATAACGGTGTTAATTATATTAGTTTAAAAATAAGATTGACGGATTTGCTAACAACGATACACGATTGCATAAAATGAAGTAATCTCTTTATTTTTCATTCTTAATTAGTCGCGACTTTCTTGTTAACTAAACACGAATTAATTGCATCGTAAAATTCAATAAATTCCTTGTCCAATACTCCCTGAAGTGGAAATTTATTTACCACTTCCAGCAGGACACCGTTTAAGAAGTATTTCTCTTCAGAGAATGTGGGGTGGAAAAGAAGTGCAGACAGGGTTTCTTGAGAATTCATTCCACGTTCGGCAGAAAACCGTTAACGAGGTAGCTGGCAAATTTTCGTGGAGTTCGGAATTTTGTAATCACCTGGTGAAGAGGGAGGGAACTGTTCTCATTTCCTAGACTGGGGCTGACGTCCGACGACCATTAAGCAGTGTTTAAACGATGTTAACGAGCCACATTGAGTAAAAATGTCACGGGCGCCTTTAACTCTCCAACCTCCAACCATTAAAGACACATCGATCGCATATTCCATGCTTCGTCACCTCTCTCGAAAGGGAAAAAGTAATACTTATTTAAAAGATGTGGATTGTATATATAAGATGCAAATCTGCTGTGTTAAGAGCCTGATACTTAGACTGTTAATTCTTTTGTAAAGCGTTAAGTGGATGACACGCTTGTAAGATCGTCAAAAATATCTAACAAACTGTTTAATATATGGTTGATAAAACATTGAATAATAATGATAAAATATTGAATTCTGCCTTTACTTAAAAATTTTCTTCGTTCCGCATCAGCATTTGAAACTATGCTTAAATGGGATGGTTATCTCTTTTCGAGTTCCTATACAAGGACTTTGAGAGGGCGAGTTTTACTTAAACTACAATGATTTCTGTTAAACCAGGGGTAGGCAACCTTATAGTTGTGTTATGTCAAACCAGTCTATCAATTTGATTCTGAGTGCCACACATTAGATAATAATTGAAATGATTCGATTTCTGCGGTAATATATGCAAATTTAGAGAATGGAGGTCAAAAATAGGGATTTAGTGTTATTATACATTAATCATGCTTCATTTAAAGATATTTATTAATATCAGAATACATTTCCTTTGTATATATTATATCTGGGAAAGATTTTTGCAAAAGAATCTAGCGACACATGGAGCAATTACGAAACTACATTCATTGGTTTGGGTTTTTCTTTCTAATTGTTTGACCAAAGAATTTTTTATATACAGTAAAAACTCTTTTTATAACCATATCTCTTACCGACATTCTTAAACGTGGGCTGATTTTAGTTTGAAAATGTCTTTGTACCCTTGACGCGTGACATGATACACATACAGCAAAATGCTTTAGTTGCATGAATCCATATTCATTCATCTAAAATTCTTGAAAACCGCGAACAGCAAGCTTTCTTTTTTAGGGATCGTTTGACCTAAATGTGTAGGTATGAATCATCAAAATAATTAAACAAATAAAATGAATTTTTTACATTAAAACTAAGAACTTCCCGTAAAATTAAAAGTAGCGTATAGCGTACGATGTGCATCACACCAAACTCTATTTTCAGTTGAAATCATACACGATATTTGTATATAAGTGCCAAACCAAAAGAAAGTACAGAAAACGCTCGAGGTGCAAAAGGAGAGACAACGCGATTTTATGTGATAACTTTATTGAATGGTGCAGAATGTCAATGAGAATTGCCAAATGTGGCACGCGTGCCATAGGTTGCCAATCTCTGTGTTAAACCATACTGTAAGCTTTAGAGGAATCAATATTTTATCTCAAGAATATCTGTTATGAATTTAATGATTTCTTGCCACTTTAAAATATATCACGAATCGGAATATTTATTACTATTATTATTACTGTCAATAGAGTTTTCTGAATATATTTTGAATAAGCTTGTGTTTTCTCTTTCGTAAAAATATGTATGTTTTTATAAGGATCTTGATCTGTGATTAAACTACTTTCTTGTTCTTAATATTTTAACGCCATGGGATATTACTATTTGCAATGACTTAATTTTTGAAACATATTTATATTCTCTTTTTAAAGGTTAGCATTTAAAATCACAAAATCTTATTAAGCATTTCTTAATTAATATCCTATATACTTATTATAAAGCTACATATTAAAAATTACAATTTTTTATGTATTTTTTTTATCTATGAATGAATTTGTATAAGGAACAAAAAATCAACATTGTTTCTATGCTGTTTATTACATATATATAGAGAGAAATTTTGATTATATATATATATTTAAAAATAATATTTAAATTTATATTTATTGGAAACGTGATATGATTTTTTTTGTGTCTTTTGGGTTATTTTTGTGAGAATTTTACGGGATAAATGTTTTAAGAAGGAAGAAAGAAAGATGAGTTGTGTTATATATAAAAATATCTTAAAAACACGCACACACGACACATTTTATAAAGTTTTTAAGCAAATAGCATTTTTAATTCGTTATTATGGAGTAATTACTAGATAAATATTATTGAATGAAATGTTTTTCAAGAAGGCATCTGAGACAAAAGGATTGATTCTTCTATTTTTCTTAAAATTCAGTGTACGATTTCAAATTCTATATGAAAAAATTTGCTTGTTGTTAGCCTTCTCTATACCTGGTTATAGCAATTTAATCCAGAGAAAAGAAGAAATTATAATGCATTGGTGTCTGTTACTCGTAAAACTGAAGTATTTGAATAACTACTATAACAAATGAGTTATTTTAATTGAATATGCAGCACATACACACACATAATGGGTTATTTTTAATGAATTCAATTGCTAGATAATTTGTTGTAAACTTGGTTATATTAAATCCGAATTACGAAACTATTCTCGCTAAATACCTCAAATTCAGAAACTCCCAAAGTCACACAGTAAATTTAATTAAAATTTCTGGCTTGTAAATTACTGGCGAAATGCGGTGAATGAAATTATATTTGTCTTTTAAACTCCAGTAATTTAAAACGCAATTAAGTTGGAAGCTGTTGTTATGTCATTTGTAATTTGTCGTATGATATTGTAATTTGAATTTCTTAATTTCTGTGTGCCATAGAAGTAAATTCAAATTTAAAAAAAATAATAAAATTGTATTTGAATATATAAAGCTTTATTAAAAACACAAATGATAACAATACACAATAAGATCTACTTTAGAAGTCTAACATCAAAATATTTGAATCAAAATTGAATTAAAAACACCTCAATTTAAAACATAAATTTCTGGATAAATTAAAATTTTGTTTAAAACTTAACAATTCAATTTGTATTATTTTGAAGCGCAATATGAATGTAATCAAATTGAGGTAAAAAAAAGAAATTATCTAATTTGAAACTATTTTAAATGTGTAAAAATTAAATAATTGAGCCTTGTTTTCTGTTATAAGAAAATCTTGATTTGAGAAAATAAACTTTTCTGTAAAATGTTATTTAAAAAATTCTATTAATTTTTGAAATTATGTGCACTATAATGCATTATTTATAATAAAAAAAGGCCTTTTTACAGACTCTACTGAAAGAATTTCACGCCTTATTTTACATCTATATTAGCAGCATGCATAAACTATGCTGATTATATACAAAAATAAAAGCTTTAAAGCAAAGTTATAATATAATTATTTTGAAAGTTACATTGCTCGTGATTTAAATTAGGATTAACTATATAGGAATACACTGGTGTCCAAAAAGTTAAGCATAATTGATAATTATGTGAATAAAGAAGGAACTGTAAATCAGAATGGCGGGAAACGTGATATGCGAGTGTAAAATGGTTATAAAATAAGGAAGCAAATCAAAAGAATTATAATAATTAATTTTATTATCCAAAGTAGCAGTTTGAAAGAAAACTGAGCATAGCAAGGATTCACACTTAAAAGAAAAAATGAAAGAAAACATTGAATAAAATACTGATGCTGCAGTTTAATAAGGCGTGTGGTCACCTCTGACAGCCAGGAACACTGCACAGCGATTTACCATTCTTGCTATGAGATGATGAATGATTTGTGGGCTCAAACGGTTCCAAGCTTCTTGGAGAGCTCTCTTCAGTTCTGTAACGGAGCTTGGTGGGTGCGAAAGGGCTGCAATTTGTCTCCCGAGCCTATTCCATGCATGCTCGATAGGATTTAAATCAGGGGAGTTCGCAGGCCACTACATGCACTGGATGTTTTCCATTTCAAGGAAGTCATCAATCAGCACCACTCGGTGACATGACGCATTATCATCCATGAATATGAAGTCAGGACCGACAGCAGCTAGAAACAAGTGAACATAAGGCTCAAGAACTTCGTCTCTGTATCTTTGAGCAGTCACAGACCCCGTGTCAAAGAAATGGAGGTCTGTGCGGCCGTCCATCATGATGCATGCACATACCATTACTCCCCTTGATGGAAAATGATGCCTTTCCGTTATGTTTCTTGTTTCAAAACGTGTTCCACGTTCTCTCCATATCGTTACCCGTCGAGAATCACTACTCAGACTAAACCGGGACTCGTCATTAAACATCCCATTGGCCTACTCTCCCATACTCCAATATTGATGTTTCAAACACCAGTTCAAACGAGCGCGTTTATGCGCAGACGTGAGGGGAATGCTAACTGCTGGTCTTCTGCCATACAGGTCAGCATGATTGAGTCTCCTGTAAACAGTTTGTCTCGAAATTCGTATTCCTGTGAGCGCCGAACCCAGTGCTCTGGCATTACTGCCCCCCTGACGCCGCGCACTTATTACCAGATATCAGTCTTGGCGAGGGGTTGTGACTCTTGGTCGACCTGATGCTGGTTGTCGGGTAACATCTCCCGTTCTTTGAAACCTCTGCCACAGTCTTGAGATCACAGACTGGCCCACATTCAGAATTCAAGACACTTCGGTTTGTGATTGTGAGGATTCAAGAATTCCAACGATTCTTCCTTTCGCAAACATGTCCAATTGGCGTCTTTGTGCCATCATTTACCTTGTTTGATGGTTAACAACGTTCCTTCGCACAGCAGTTGCACGAAACTTGTCTGAACTACCTATGCTGCGTGAATCGGTTTCTCCGCATTTCGACATGCGCCAGTGTTTCGCGCAGGACGTAGTCGACTGAAAAGTTTTGCATAAACCTAATGTTTCTTCTTCACCCAATTAATATCCGCAAGAAATTTGGAATAATTTTACGAGTATTTACTCCGTGTTTTTCGCATTTTACGATTTATGCTTAACTTTTGGACACCAGTGTATATGCATTTAAAGGATACTATATATATATCCATTTTAATCTAAAAATAAGACTCTAATTTAGCATTAATAAAGCTCATTGGCTGAGTGGTAACGTATCGCGCTTCCACGCCACAGGTGTGGGGCTTACACCTTGGCCTGGGTAAGATCCACTCAGCCTTTCATCCCGTTAGTAGGTTGATAAATGAATACCAAGTTTGTTTCGAAACTAAACACTGGGGGAGGGGGGTTCAAATAAGACTGCACACCTGACCGAGACATCTGTTCACGCATCTCAGTGACTAATGAGGGAAATCAAGGACTCAAAAAGTTCTGAATAGACTCAGTGGAAACTGGGATGGGCATGATAGGCCTTGACCCTAATGTTCTGTTGCGTCACTGACTTTAAATTTCCTGCAGCATTGAAAATAAAACCAAAAAATACTGGGGATATATTTTTCAGGGAATATAATTCTTTAAAATTAATTACACGATAACAACACGTACATTCATTTATTTCGTCGTTCATAGAACTTAAAGTAATTCAATGACACAATAAATTTTCAGTTAGCTTATAAAGTTAAAATGAATTTTTCACTAAGGTATAAAAGTCAAAATTTATAAAAACACCACCTTTGTTCTATAAAAATTAATTGATTAGAAGAGAGATGTGTAATATAGTAAATAATGCTAATTTTGTAAAATATTTAAGATTGTGTATATATTATTTTTTCTGTACGACCAATTGAAATTTAGTATTTGTGCTCTCCCCCTTGATATGAGGCAAAGAGAGCCCTTAGAAAGTATACATCGTAATTCTCATGTTTTCTTATTTTGAATTTTATATGTAATATCTGTTATTTCCTTCATTATACAAACTCTGAAGATCAAAACTATTATATTTTTGTGTGTTGTGGCACAATAATTTTTAATATTTTTAAAATTCATAGCTATACTAATTTTTAATTTTTATTGGATGTTCAAAAATTCAGAGCAAATAAAAATATTTTAAAGATTTTTCCTCGTACAGCTTAGAAATAAATATGTAATGCAGTTATATATATCACACTATATAAATATATTATACAATTATTTTGGAGTGCCATTAATGCACGTACTTCAATGAAGTACAGAAATTTCCTGAATCTCATTAAAAATGTTTTGCTCTTGTTGTTTAGAATTGTTTCTCTTCTAATATACTTTCTCTCTCTCTCTCTCTGTCATGTTAACTATTAGTGAACTCTTTTTGTTATCAGAATCGGAAATGAATAATGAGCTTCAAATTTATCAATTTTTACTAAATGTCAAACGTGTCAAAATACAGTTGAGCTATGCTAAAAGCTGTATTAAAGTTTGTATAATGTATTGAATTGTTCAGAATGCCTTAATCATTCTTTTGAAATACTTCGATCATATGTGCATATTTCGGTGTTTCGATTTTTATTTGAGATTAGTAAATGTATGAACTAAAATAATGCTAACTATTGTCTTTGTGCTGGTGTATGTTTTATAAGTAAATTACATCATATTTATATTTATCGAATGGGCTATATTCGTAAAGATCACGTGATACCGACAAACACGTGTTATCATTGAATTTAAAGTAGACATTAAACTAATTGTGCTTGTTGTTCTATTTGTAAAACTTACGTAAAATTTAAAATTTCATAATTGCGTAAAAATGTTCAAATGTTGCAAAAAAAGTTCTTCAAAAAGATTTTAAAATTAAAAATAAAAAAATCTTATTTTATGCTCGTACTTTTAAATAAAATGCATTTTGCATACCTACGTGCGTTATTATTGTTGAAAAACATGTATTTTTTAAGAGAAATTTCTGAAAAGAGCAAAAGTAGGCAACCACTGAATGCGCATGGACTGAATAGCTGAAAATACATTATTGCATTTATCGTGTGACTATGACGTCGCATGAATTTTGAACTTATTGGTTAGAAACATGTGGTTGTCATTATCATGTGACTTTGACGTCACATGAGTTTCGAACTGATTGGTTAGAAGCATGTATTTGTCATTATCACGTGACTATGACGTCACATGAATTTAGCCCATTCATTTATTTGAGACATATAAGTGTGACATTTTATAACTATTAAAATATTGCACTTTCCAATGGAGTATTATTTTTTTGTTCGCATAATTTAACCCAATAAATTAATAAATTGATTTTTTATTTAGTAATTTTTTTCCACTAACTTTGTCGCATTTTTGAATGATTGTTATAAAATATAAACATAATATTTCAGGAAAGTGCTAAAAAATGTTTAAATTTTCTTAAAAAACTGTGGTGTTAAAAACAGAAAACATGTGTTAAAGAAACGAACTCATTATAAAAAAACAAGCTGTGTGAAAGTTTTCAATTTATAAATGTATTTATTATCAAATGATGTCTATTAACGAAATGAGGAAATATTTAGAAAAACTTTTCAGCTTTTTTATGTATCCATTGGGACTGGGAATGTAATGCTGATGTAATGCTTTAGTAATGCTTTTTCCTTCTAATAAAAGATCCATTTACAGTTAAAATCACCTACAATCGACATTAAAGACTTCATTTGTATGCAGTAGTGTACCAATTATGTGAACTTTTCGATCTAATATTTCGTTTCTCAAACTGTGTTAATGATCTTTACCATTATGTTGCGTTAAAGCCTTCAATACAAAGTACCTTTATTTTACGAATCAATATTTATAATCATTTTAGATACTCCACAGCAACATAATGGCATGTCATTGACAGTAAGGGCGGGTGAATGTTAAAGTTTATTCACTACATTTAAACTGAATGAAAGATCCATTTGCTTCAGCAAATTGTTGAGTTTTAAACAAAAATAGCTTAGAAATACATTCAAATATGGTGATTAAACTTAATATGTTTGAAATATTCATAATTTAAATCTTATTCGTTAAACTGAAAGAAAAAGTTTCCATATAATTTTCTGTCTCTTATTAGTAAAATTTCCCGTATAAGAATACGTATTGATTTTGCTTTCATTTGACTTTTGATGTTATAGTTAAAATCATTCTGAGTGAATGAGAGTATATTAACGTCACACTTTAAAGTAATACGAACCGACCGTCTAGGGGGAAGGTTGCTAAATCTGTTAAGACTCAAATGTCCTTCAGTTAATGTGGTGTGGAAGTTAGGAGAGGGGGTTCAGCTCAGGTGTCATCCTCATCACTTGCCCATGGCTCAAAATTCCAAGGACCATCGCTAATAGCCCTCCTGAAGCTTTGTAGGGTGACATTAATATATAATTGTCACTCTAAGTAATATGAGGAATATTGGCATCTGAACCCGTCAGTTTTGAACCATGGTCAAGTGACGAAGACAACACGAAAAGACACCTCCTCTCTGATCTTCCGTACCACTCCAACATAGGATTTTGAGCCCCAACAGATTTAACATGCATCAGCTCCTCTACACTGAGGGTCTTCAGCGACGCAGGCTCGAACTCATGGCATGTTGTCGACGAGTCCGTGACAATCACCACTAGGCTAACGTGGCCTTTAAAGTAATTTTGAGGAAATAAATTTGAAAAAGCCAAATTTTTCACTTTCTTCTTTTGTATGAAAAATGTATTAAAAATGTTGTGCTTTTTTAAAAATTTTATTGTGTTGTATGAAGGTTTTTATAATGAAACTAAAATATTTCTCATAAAAAATTTCTGTATCACATTTTTTTTAACAGCGGTGTGTCTTATAATAACAGATAAATTATAAGTAATGAAGTTGGAGGATCCCAACTCCAGATATTAGATTAAGGAAGTTACATTATCTGAAATAGAGAATTTTTGAATATTTCGCGTGTAAATTATTATAATTACTTGTAATAAAATTATTTGTAACTTTAGCGAAGTTTGATGCACTTGCATATATTAACTAAATGAAAGAATATTCATAACTAGTCCAGGCTGCTGTAGAACAATTACTGGTATATAATATAAGCTGCGTTTACTGGAGGCCCACTACAGTTTCGCTTTCATAATGCTTTTAAAAGAGAAAATAATTGGTGTTCAATCTGAAATACCCAAAGGAAATCCTACGTCGTCGGTTGTGTACGGCAAGTTGAATTCTTCTGTGTTAACAAAGCCCACCGAGCTGCGACTGGTCTTTAGAGGATACGTCTTTCTAATTATCGGCGACTAAGCTTCTTCGAAGCGTGTTCAAATTACGGCCACATGAACCCTCTATCCTTCCTCTGAAGTGGTGGTCACAGTCTTGCAGCAAAGTGGGATTTGATTTCAATCAGAAGACGTAGTTGTTAAATCCACTAGGGAATCTGACGCTAACTAAACATACAATTGCATTTCCACCCTGTTTGAGCAGTTACGTACAGAGATAAAAGTATTTCTGCATCTAGCTATTTTTAAAAGGTTGGCTATTATTTAGGTATTCTATTAAAATCTACTCGTGGAAAATTGTTTCCAGGTATGTGATAGCTAATTTAATTCTAAAAACTTATTTGGAAGAATATTAGCATATCTTATACACAAGAAAGGTTATTTTTTAAACATGACCATTTGAGACTTATTTTAAATTTAAAAGAAATATATTCATAAGGTGTTTAATAGCTTTACATATAAATGAGGTAAGTTACATAATAAGCTAAATTTGTTATCAAACCTGAGGAACATAATATGGTATTAAGGTTATCAATATCAATAATTTAAAAATTATAATTTATTCACGCTGTATGCATATCTAATATTAAGAAAGATGAAATGAAAATATAAGATTAGTGTGATAATATCCACACATAAACTGCAATGAATGATTTTGTGATTTCACTGTTTTTAAAATTTTAATGGTAGTAATGAAATTTGTATTTTTAGGATTATTGTAGATTATTATAAACTGATTCCAATTTTGAGTTATGTTGAAGTGCTTAAGAATGTTATCTAAAAACAAAAACCTACTATTTTATTATGTGAATCTACCAACATTAAACTGAATTCAGATGAAAGCAACGAAATGATAAATACGTAAATTAATGAAAATAGAGTTGGAAAAGTTTTACTTAAACTCTTAGTTCTTTAGTAATTTGTTTCGGGCATTATCCATTCTTCAATAAAATAAAATATAACTTATTTTATTTCGTTGAAAAATTGGTTTTACTTTATAAGTATTATGTTAGAATCAGTAAATTTGTACGGTATGAAATAATGAAGCAAATCGCATTATCCAAGAAAAATAAGAACTTATTCCATTAAGTTCTCTTACTATTTGATTTTCGTTAAGATTTTATCACGGTTTCACACTTTCCAATCAAGATAATTAGTGATTAAATTTTCTTTACTGAATTAGAAGTACTCAATTTTAATGTATTATCGACAATTTAGAATTGTAACACTGTCTACAGACATACAAAAGTTCTTCCTGATAGGCTTACATAATTTTTATAATGTTAACGCTGATTAATAAATCTGAATGGATAATAAGTATCTGAAGGGAAGTTGAGGCAGTTCAACAACTCTGCTTGTTTATTACTAGCGTTCTGAATTTCATGAGGAATCCCTGAAATTTTTACGACCAATCAGTTCTGTTTTGGAATATTTGAGAATTAATGTTTTATTATTCTGACGATTCAAGCTATCATCGGTAATTTTAGATCTTAGAATGACAGTTTAAACAGAAGTGTGTAAGGCAATTTAAATTAACACTCGTTAAACAAATTCTGTTTGTATGAATTAATAATGATATTTTCGTTAAATCCATATTGGACATTTTAAGAATTGGTGTTATTAAAGAGCATGTGTTCTCCAGAAAATTCTCATTTATTATTCGGGGTAATATTTTATACTCAGAGGATATTTTACTTAATTATTCATCTTATGTTTAACTCTTTAATATCGCCAGTATAAGGAAATAAATTGACTTCAAATTAACTTGCTGTCAAAATTAATAATTATATGGATTTTTTAAAATTTTAATTGTGATGTGTGTAGTTTGAAGACATTCTGCCAGATATAAGTGCTATCAATTAATTAACATGTTATATTGCCTATTTTATACTAACATTGCAAACTTTCAAGTTGACAAATGCTTATATTTCTTCCTCAGCATTATCTAAAAAGAAGTCATTTGTTCTAAGAACAACAAAATATATGTATTGTGAAAAGGAGTATCGGTTTCTAATATAATATAAATTCCTATTTAAGAATTAATTACTTAATATTTAATGTTCTTAATGCTTATAAATCAAACATTATGTTTAATTCTTATTCAAACTTGAAAAGGAATTTATTTACTGTAAATTTTAGAGCATGTATTCATTTCATCAAATATATTTTTTAGTTTCAGATAAATAACATAATTAATATCTACTTAAAGGAAATAAAACAATTAAAAAAAGTAAAGGTAATCTTTAGATTACTCAATCAATGAATATATTTGTAGTAGAAGTAGAAAACATAAAAATTACTCAAATTTTAATTTAAATTCGAATTATCTATCTTGATGATCTGTTTTGGGTTCTCTACTTACAACTAATTTGAAATGTCAGCTAACACACACAAATTAAACGATAATTTTCATAAGTTTTGAGAAATGATCGCTTTAAATTTAGTATTCGCAGAACAAAATAAAATCATGCAAAATACGGTAATAGAACAGGAGCAAATCTAACATTATAATAAGAGTATTGTTGTAAGAAATATATTTGGCATACGGAAAAGTAAAATTTTTTATGTATAGTATTGTTTAAAATGAAAATTTAAATATTTAGAAAAGATTGACAAAATATTGAAGAAGTTACTTAGGTTGTTTAGTAAAAGATTTAAAACTGTCAGTCAAAAAATTCAAAAATGGGTCATCAGTTTGATATTTTTACACTTTTTTTATGGAAACTATTGAATGCATGAAGCGATGCTTTGAAAGAATTAAAAATAAAGGCAACTAACAGTTTTTACTTTTTGGCGTTTTCTTTATGAAAAATGAATGATGTATTATTTGGTAACCACTATATGATGTAAAACTTACATAAGAAATCTCATACCTTGCATTGTAGTAAATAAATGAATTTTAGTCGTACAAAATAATGCATTATAATGGAAAAGAAAAAAAAAGTTTTGTTTTTGGTGGTGATTCAATTTTTTGTCCACTGCTATATTATTAAGTGATTGAATGGCTACCAAGTGTAGAAAGGTCCATGGAAATAACAAGTAAGTTCTTTCAGAGAAAACCACCATGTGTTATGAAACTTTCTAGTAATTCAATAGCTTTTCTTCTCAGGAAGAAATTATTTCGTATAGATACGCAATAAAACAAATTTTAAAATCACGCAAATATAGAACATAGCAATCCATATCCGTAATAATACCATCCCATGATGTGAGTGAAGCGTGCAGTCGTGGTCCAGCTTTTACACTCCAATGTTGCTTTCCTGCTAAAAATTTATCATGCCAATGAATTCAGAAAACTTCTAGAATATTCTGTTTAAACAAACATGCTAGACTTTTCAGGATTTTTTTTTGCAAAATTTAGCCGCCAAACTTATTTCCTATTTATTTATCGTTATTGAATAGTAATCCCTCTACCTACAAACAATAATATTATAACAGTAATTTAATGTTATATTCATGAAATACAGCTGCAAGAGCTTATCTCTGGTACTAGTTCAAGATTTTATTATCATTTGGTAGTGTTTAAACACTTCCTCCCGTGGTATTGTTTACCATGCACATACCAATTGGTAAGTTTCAATGGAATGATTGACGGACGGTCACATATGCCTTATAATCAAAACTCAATCATACTCCATTCTGGAGAGCCAGGGAAGTGTAAAGGTACACAAAGACAAGCAGTAAAAAAGCGTTTCATGTGTAGCTGAGTGAAAAAAAAAAATTCACTTCTGTAAGACTATCACGGATGACAAGCAAAGGATTCAGCTTTAAAGGAAATTACATCGTATATTTTAACTCCGGCTTGTCGGGGTGTGTGGCGAGTGGCAATTATATGAATATTCATTGCTGACCTGGACCTCTGCAATTATTTAAATTTAGATCTTTAGATTTTTTTATTTGATGTTATTTTTGTTGATTGTAATTGATATTAATACACATCGACTTTTCTTAAAAGTAAAGCCTTTATCTTGAGCTTTGGTTTACTGTGATTGTTTGGTTGTCTTTACAGACGGATATCCATCAATGTTGGGAAACAAAATGTCAAAAGGTGATACGAGTGACAACAAAAAGAAATGCATACGAAAATATAAACACTATATCGACAAATTTTAACCTTCACTTAAATTGCTTTCATTTGATACACATGAACAGCTAACGAATTAATTTGTATTTTTATGAAGTGTAAATATAAATATGTTAATTTATAAATGTTATTTAATTGTTACACATTTTATAAGAAATTTAATTTAAGCTCTGGGTTCCATTTTTTTTCTTTTTAAATTTGTTACTTTATAAATTGGGATTGTTTTCCTAATTTTTCCCAATTTTAGAAAACACTTTTCAACGTAGTTGTAAATGTTTTATATATGTGCTTCTATCGTATATGGCAAAAAGCAAGCATTCATGTTACCATATAATAATTATTTTAATGCGTTTTTAAAATGAAAATCCTGCACAAAATTAATTTGTTATTTCGAAAGGCTTGTTTATCTCTGATTCTTCAAAAATATTTTTCTCCAGTTTTAATGCTCTTAAAGTGCGTTTAACATCCAGATATGTAATATATTATTATCAACTAATTTTTATGAAAGACGAGGAAAAATATAACACCAAAACAATATATTTGCTTAAGTAAATTGCAGTTGATTTGCATTTAATATAAATATTGCTGTAAATTTCAATAAAATTTTGCCTGGTTTCGTATTAAACTTTTGATTGATAAATAATTTTATCTAAAAAAAAATCAGTATTTTTTGTCAATTAAAATATAGTAAACATTTTTTGTTTGTTTTTGTGCTAAATAGGAGTATGTGTATTAGCATAAATGCATATTTTTCTTTTAGGTTTCATGTATGAATTTTGTTTGAATAAATAAAAAAAACTTAATCAATCTTCAAGTGATTTTCAGCAGATAAATTTATATTGCATAATGAATGTGCGGTGAAAATGAAAACAGGGAAATAATTTATGGAAACATTAAGTGGAGATTAAGGAATTTCAGTGGAATAAAATAATTGCATGTAATAAATAATGTAATGTGCATAGAAATTTCTATCAGATAAGTATAATTTATATCGTTTTCTTCGGTTCTTTCAATTAATGACTTCATTTACTTATTGATGCGTTGATCTGTCATGAGAAAACATTACGTTAAATTGAGTATAATTTATCAAAGCGCTTGCAGTATATAATAACGAAGAACAAAGGAATATCAACGATTATTTTAGAAATGAATAATTTATGTAATTTATTCTCTTTATGATGTAATTTATACAACAAAATTAAAGACAAATTTTCAAAGTTTCTTTTTTTACTTTATAGGTCCCAGTTTTGAAAGAATTTTGCTTGTCAATTAAAGAACATTGTCCCGGTGGTGATCCAGGACCTCCGGGAAATCCAGGTAATTGTTTTATTAACACATCTTTGCTTTTTAAAAATTATATATTAAATGTATTTAAAACACCTATTTAAAGTAAAATTATTACTTTGTAAAAATAAGTTATTCTTAACGATTGTTCTTTAACATCAAATTTATTATTTTTTACTATGCGTAAAATAATTTACAGTATTAAATATCAGTTAAAAGCAGGTTTAGGAGTTCATTTCTATAACGTTTTCTCGGAAGATTATGTTTCTTAAAAGAGAAAATAAATAAAAATTGAAGTTGTGAAAGACAAGAAACTAATCGTATTCTGGTAAATTGCATTAAAATTTCTTTGAAATAGTTGCTTACTTTTATTTTAAACACATTTGGCTGAAATGTATAGTTTTTATGATAATTAAAAATTCAATTCTTAATAAAGTTTGTATTCTTTAAATGAAGAAAAAAAAACAATTTCTTTACATTTGTAGTGATTTACATATTAGAATTTGTAACAATTTCGTATAGCTAGTGAAAAAATTAAATTTTTTTAATTACATTATTCATGATATTTTTCTTTCTTTGTATAAGCTTCTTTCATTGAAATATTAATCAAATTGTTCAAAAAAAATTTCTTTCTTGTTTTAAGAAACTATGGACAGCATTTTTTTTGTTACCGCTTTTTCTTTAAACATTTTAATGAAAATAAGCAATGAGGGGAAATTAATTCTTAAGGACTTATCAGATGTTAAAGGTCATTAAAATTGAAATAATTAATTAGTCTTCATTTCTTTAGTGAAAAGTTATATGTTTATTATAGATAATAAATGGAGAGTATGTTTCCGATTATATTGAGAATGACTTCATTTGCATTACACACATTCACATACACGCTCCTATATATTTATATATACAAACCAAATAATACACAAATATCTCTTAATTTTTTATTAATTAATCCTAAAATTCAAGGTAAATATGTAATTTTTGCACATTTACAATACATAAAAACTTTATCTTACATAAATGTAAAAATTAAATTTCATTTAAATTAAGATTTCTTTGAAATTTGTTGTGAGAAAAAGTTATGTAAAATTTTGTGTTGTTTACCGAAATGATCGTTAAATTAAATGAAAAAAAATTACATAAAGTGTTAGTCTTGATATTTAATGGTATTATGACAGTTTGACTAATTAATGTCAAACTCTGAACCATATAAAGGCTTTCGGCGACGGGTTTCATAATTTTGGAACTAGATCAGTTAACGAAGACAACAACCGAATTGGTACCTCCTCTCCAAACTTCCCCACCTTACCAAAGTGAGGACTTTGTGTTAAAACCAATTTAACGTGCATCAGCCCCTCTACACGATGGATTTTAGGTGGTACTTCGTTTCGAAACTGGGACTTCACAACGCTGACCCCGAGTTCACGACCGTAACTCATCGGCTACCACGGCTCCGTTATTATGTCAAAAAGTCAAGCTTGTTTCTAAAAACAGTTGTAAAATGCTTTCATATAAATATATGAATTTTAATTAAACAAAGTTATATTTCATTATTTGTATACAAAAATATTAAGGCACTTATATAAGAATAAAATTCGAAGATTTAAAATTAAATATTACATTTCTGAGATAATGGTTTTTTTATTGAATATTTTAGACATACATATGTGGGAAACATTTATTAAAAGCATTAGTAAGAATGAGAATACTTTTGAAAGCAATATACGTTTCAAAATTATCTTTTTAAGTAATATAAGATGACTTTGAAATGATTGTAGTTATATCGAGCCCTACTTAAAAGCATAAGCTTACTTATGGAAAATATTTAGAAGTGTTTACATACTTTTATAGGCTTTACCTAAAACATTCCTTAAAAATATCATTGCATTTATGTGTGAGGATTTGGAGGGTCATCTTATACTTAAAATATTTTTTTTTCGAACAAATGTATCTTATAATAATTATTGAATTACTATACAATACCATTACTATTATTTCAATAGAAACAAAATATTCTTTAGGAATTTTCCTCATTATTTTTTTAGGTTTTATATTCACTTAGACAATGATTAAAGATTTTTTCGATAGTTTTGAATAACTTTCGAGCTTTTAGGTCAGAAATTATATTTTATAATGTCGTTCTCGTATATGATTACTTATTCCATATTATTGAATAGCTTATTCTTAACATTCATTAAATGTCAGAAGGTACGCAGAATACTGATGATCCGAAAATCAACACCATGAATGATGCATGAAAACCACGTGAAGCTTTCATTTTGCGTATACTGCGACGGCTATAAAAATTATTAGCATTTTAGTTGAGATATATATTATAAAAGAATGCCCTACTGATAAGCTTAAGCATGCATACGAAAAAGAAAACGTGCCTCATACTTCCAGATAAGGGCCTGGTCATTTGATCACGTATCTGTGAGTTCGACTAAGAATTTATTACTTATAGAAGATGTAAATTCTTCTTCTAGGCAATGGGCAATAGTACGCAGCCAAGAAATAATAATTTGTATCTAAAATCGATGGATGCAGAAGAGATCGATTTACCAACGGCTTAGACTGTACAAGTTTTGCCACACCACTCCGTGATAACAAGCACGTTGTGCGCTCAGCAGTATTGAATCTTTCTACCTCATCAGGAATCATGGCAACAAATATGGTCTGTTGCACAACAATCAGCGTTCTCACGTACCATTCGATGTCATTAGCAGCACAGTGGCATCTATTACTGTGATTATCTTAATATAAAAACCACAGATGTTCGAGCTTACAACGTTACATTGAATGAGGAACATGGGCATGACATAGTCTTTACAGGAGTATCACGATCTTTGTGGAACACCACGGATTAGAATCTGAGAACATAGCAGTGGAAACTTGATTTTGCATTCCTATCCTGGTCATTCGTTCCTTATATTGGCTTGGGGTAGTATTGAACTTTATTCCTGCGTACTGGTATGCATTGCCAATGCCGGTATAATAAGCCCACGAATTGTCTCTTAAGGTTTAGATCCTGCTGTATCTTATTCTCAGAGTTTTCCTGCCGACAGGAAAATATACGACCACAGATGGTTACAATATTGAAAACCTCTTTGCCCACAAGATTGTGAAGCCATAATGGCCTGTCTATTTTTTCCATATGTCTCCAGTCCAACATATCTGAATAATGACTAAGGAACGACTGAAAAAACATACACACTAAGGTACTTCATCAGATTACGTTAACAATGTGTGGAGGCAACATTGTCTGCCAAATTTTAATAAGGAATCCAAAGTCCCTTTCATTCAAAGATGGGGCTAGTATAGTAACGTTTATTACCTGCCATGGCGCATAACAGTTTCGTTATTTTCCTAGTCTCACAGAATGCTTCTTTTTCAGTCATTTCACTTTTGCTCTCTGTGTCATTGCACTAATAAATTTGGTTTTGATATATTTTGTCCCATTTGGTGACTACATTTGAGACTAAGAAAACATTTAACACTCCGAATGATGAGGCTTATATTTTATGTTTAGGTAATGTGTAAAAAAGTTAGTAGGTGTAACAATAACGTAACTCCGCACTTTTGTCTGCTTAAGCATATCTTCGATTATTCTTTGCACAATTTTCCTACGTATACAGTTTGGAAAGCTTCAAAAAATCTATAGTACAGAAATATTATTATCTCTAACAACTCAATGAAGTTTAAACCAAAAACATGCATTTATTTTCTTTGCATTTATATGAATTTAATTCTCTTGTAATCAGTCAACTTTATTTGAAAAATTTTCCAATAAAAATAATCTATTTGAAGGTTTAATGTTAAGTGGGAGTCTTCCTTTTTAGTATTTATCGTATTACGAAGAAAGAATAATAAACTGAATTAGTAGAATATATGTCCTTCTTGCACTTGTCTTTTGTTCATAATATTATCTATTTTTTTATCTTAATACACATTCCTTTTTAAACTATCACGAATGTAAGAAAAAATGATTCTGTTTGTCTTAATAAACTTTTTCCTTCCATTTAAATCCAACAATTTAATTTTTTAAAGCAATTTTCAATTATTGTTTTAATTGTAATAAAACTAATTACTTTTCAAAAAACATAATTTGGACAGATTTTACCCATGATTTAAATACTTTATTAAAATTTCAGATTTAACGTTTATATATGGAAATTTTGATGTAAAATACCATAACATTAATTTAGAGTATAACTTAATTCAAAAAATTGTTTATTTCCTTAAAAGGATGGAAAACGATTCGCTTTACCCTAGACATTTATGCTTAAGCATTATTTGTTCAGAAAAAAATGTTCAGAAATAGGAAAGTGATGCATTTTAAGATTTTAAGCCCTCGAGAGAGAGACGATAGTAAGTTTACTAAATTCTGATCGAGATTATTGCATGGAATTAAAGTCAGTAATGCTTGCATGATATTTATTAATTTAATGGAGTAAAATTTCTCTCTCTCTAGTGATTAAGCCACATTAATTTCATAAATCTAAATTCACGTAAGAACAGCTCAATTATTCGCGTTATTTTCAGAATGGAGTAAAATTCTGTTATTGCAATTTATATAACGATGTCACTGTAAAAAAATGTTTGCATGAAATGTGAATTAAAATATGCATTTCCTGTATGAATTTTAATATTATGTCTCACCATATAAATGGTTTAATATTTCTCCTTTTTTATTTTGAAACAAATTTAAGACAATTACTATCAATTTGATCAGGTTTTTAATTAATTTATTTTATTCAGCCTAGTGCTGTTAAAGATTAAAGGAAATAGTGTTTTACAAGGCTTTTTCCAATATTTAAATTAAAGTAATGAAGTTAACACGTTCAAAAGCATTAAGTTGTTACATGAACTAGTATTTTTTTTGCATTAAAATTTGTTAAAGGGGTTTCTTTTTTAGCTGATCAACAGAGAGTATTTTTTCTCGAACTATGTTGGAAAAAAATACTAAAACTGTAAATTTTATTAAAATGTTTCTGGAAATGTTTTCCTTTTTTGAAATAATTTCCTGTTAGAATAAAATTTTATACATTTTGGCATCTACTGTCATATTCAATTGAAAATTATTTTACTGTAAAAATCTAAGCAGAAATCCCTTTTTGTCGATAAAATGTAATTAATTTAAAAGGAGGGATCCTTTTTAAATAAAAATAAAGAGGAATTTCTCAATCAAAATAAACATGTGTACGCGTATATTCTGATTCAGTTCAAATAAATATTCTGAAAAGATTAATAACAAAGTATTGTTTTATCTTGTGAAAATTTCTGATAGTGCTAGGTGATAAAATATTATGATAAAAAAATTACAAAATGTTAAAATTTTACGTTTACATCATGCGGAAGAAAATTCATTAATTTACTTGGAAGCTTTAAGAAGTGAGCGAGAGTAGAAAACTAAGGAAAAAAACATTGTTTTAAAATTTTGTGTTGCAACATATTGGGAAAATTTGCAAATGCAATTGAAGGAAAAAAATAAAAAGAGATGAATGATGGTTTTTTCTTAAAAAAATGAAACACTTTTTAAGTAGAATGATTTTTTTCAGTTATTATACCTGCATAAGAAATAGAAATTTTTACTTTTACAGGTTTTAATTTAACATTAAAAACACTTAAGAAATAAGAATTTTTCTGAAAATAGTGCATAGCGAAATTTACCGAATTCTATAATGGAAGTTTTAGTATAAATTTCTAAAAAAATAATAAGCATTATTTATATAAGTAGTATCATAAAATTAATGATATTGCGAATTAAAAACGTGTTACTAAACCAATTTGTTTTTCAATTTTACATTTACCCTATTAAATTTAATCTGAAAATATAAAGGGGGTGCAGAGATGAATTAAATAAAATTGCATTGAAAATATTTTTGATCCCATTTTTAAGGAGAAATAAATTCTTATTTTCAAACAGTGAGAAAATTTTTTTTTTATTGTTTTAGTGTTTAACAAAAGTATTTTTTTGTTTTTTGAAAGACATATATATATAGATGACGAATATAATTTTGGTAAATGTAGGATTAATATGCAGTTAAGTAATATGAAAAATAATTTAGTATGAATCACATGCATTATTTAAAATGAAAAAAGAAAAGTAGAATCCGTGTTGTGGTTAACTTTTATAAAATGCTTTTTTCAAGTTTAACATGATTTAAAAAACAATGTTTAAGTCTTGAAGCATAGAACCAAGATAAAGCATTGCAAAAGAAACTGTACTCTGATAGCTTATATAAAAATCACAAACACACATAGACAATGAAAGAGAGTGTGCTAATTGCACATAAATTCTAAATATATTTACCCTAATATAACATCACTTATCAGAGCAAACCATTAGTTTCATATTTCATGTCTCGGAAACATAATATCATTATTTCGAAGTATCTCATCGTATTAAAACCTCTCTATGCTAAAATCATCATATCCAGATGTTTCAAGTCGAAATACGTCTTAAGAATCTTAGAGAACTTTCCAAAATTTAATTTTTTTTTAAAGCTACCTTTAAAAAGTTAATGATAAGAATGCCAGTAATTACCAACAAAAGACTTATAGATATAAAAAGGAAAGGAAATTATATTAGAAAGGATTAGGCTTCTGATAGAAGTTAAAAATTTTTTCTGTAAAATCATTTTAATTAATTTATTAAAGAAATGTGTTATTAATACGTAAAAAAAATATACACATTGTGGCCAAATGACTTATCACCTTCTATTTATTTTTATTTTTCTCAAATTGCAACTAGGGAAAATTTCATTAACATCTTAGAAAAAAGTACTTGTCAAAGTAATCGACTATAGTATTTTAAGTTAAGATTGTTTTAACTTTGTAAAACATATTGTCTTTGTTTTATGATGTCATCAATAAAAGTTATTAGTGAGTTTAAAAGAGGGCAGATTGTTTGAATGCAGTAAAATGGCTTGTGAGTGAAAGTATCTGACATTTCAAAAAACAACTTAGAATATCAAACAGAAGCGTAGTACGGATATATAAAGAATATTTAACTAAAGCAAGGACAAAAGCTTCCTCATCTAGGGAACATATACCCAAGAAAATGATAAAATGGAATGAGAGGAAATTGAAGCGGATTGTAAAGAAAAATAGGAAAAGTAGAAGATTGAAAACTCTACAAATTACAAAAGAGTTCAATTTAAACTCAGGGATAAAGTTTTTTCACAGAACAATACGAAGAGAACTTAAATTTCTTGAACTTAAAATTCGAATATAAACACGAAAATACTGTTCATGGGTTTTTAATCGAAAAAATCGTTATGCCTGGGATGAAGAACACAACATCTGGGATACAGAAATGTGTGGAAAAGTTGAATGGACCAATGAGAGCCGTTTTACACCTTTTACAAATGATAGAAGACAAAGAATTCGTCAGGAACAACATGAAGCTCTTCACACAGATTGCATATCAGCCAGTCGTGCAGGTTAAAGGTAAAGAACTAATGATCTAGGAAGAATTTGGTTTGAATAGGATCGGTGCTCGTATCACTGTAAAGGGTAACAGAACTGGAAATGAGTACTTGTCTCATCTAGAAAATGTTGTAACACCATTAATGGAAGATTAGTTTCCATATGGTCACGTAATATATCAGAATGACAATTCTACACCCTATCGTGCCCAAATGTACAGACTTGGTTTAAACATAACTATGGTGTATTTCATCATCTGAAATGGCCACCGACAAGTTCTGATATTAGTATAATCGAAAATCTGGGGGATGAACTGAAGAGGCATTTAAGAGAGTCGAATAACCTCCTAACAAATGTCAAAGAACTAGAAATATCACTTCATAAAGCATTGTCTGAAGCTTATTACATCTGTACCAAAGCGAAAGCTTGAAGTATCAAATACTAAATGAGGCGACGTCATTTGGTCAGTATGTTTATATTTAAATATCAAAAATAATTTATAGTACAACAATATTAAAAAATAAGAAACAGTTTCACATTAAAGGAAAATGTATGTATTTTGCTTATTGATAATTTTTATTGTTTTTAAAATGTATATCATAAGAATTCATTATCATGCATAAGACAGTTTGTTTTTTCTGTCGACTGATTGTAGCACAGCCATTTTTAGAACATTTTGTAATTTAGTAAATTGGCATCGCTCATCAAAGAATTATATTAAGATATATTGAAAACGTAATTAAAATAATTACTTTATGCTCAAGTTTTTCTTTTAAGAAATTTCTTTTTTATCACGTTGAAATTGAGTTTTTGCTTTGCTGTTATAATAATTAAGGCTTTATAAAGAAACTTTTGGTATTTTCTTTCGTTGATAAGAAACAACTATCAATAGAATTTTTAGGGTGATAATTATACAAAGCTATAAATTTTATTCCATTTCATGAAATATTGAAATTTTTATACATCACTGAATGATATTTTACTATGCTATTTTTCTCTATCATCTTTTGGAAGTATAATTAACAACATTAAGTATATTAGAAAAATGAAATCGATAAAGCTTTAACTCTAAATCAATGAAGAGAAAATTATAAAAAAACCTCATTATCAATAGCTAATTTTTTTAAGAACTTAGATGAGCATAAGACAAAAGCATAATTTATCAAATACTTTCAATTGGCTGCAAAAAATATCTTCTTTTTAGATATTTGTAACCAAAGTGTTCCATGCACCACTTTTTTAAAGTTTATACTTAAATTAGTGGGAATCATTGAGTCTCAAAGAGATACTTACTAAAGATTTAAGTTTACTAATTACAGTTATTGGGCATGCAGTAAGTTAAGGTCAGCTTAGTTAGGATGTGAAAGAGATTGGAATTCGAAGTTGTCTTCCAGATAAGCAAATGCGGAATACACACATTTTCCAGGATTAATGAATGCAGGCTCATTAGAAACGATCCCTACCTTAAGTGCTTTTCGATATACTGAATTTTAATTAAGTTTTCTGTTCAGATTGACCCACTCTATTTCAAAACTCAAGAGAACTTCTCTGGAGTCTGCTGATAGTGATTATAAATATAAATATAAGTCAAAACTCTTAGGAAACATTTTAATAAATTTCAGAATTTCTGTAATGAGAATATAATCTTTTACTTTTTTAATAAATGTATTAGTATGCCTTAATTTATTAGTATTACCTAAACCTCAATAATAATCAAATTAAAAATATTATTTGTAGCCTTAAATAATTATTGATTAAATGATTGTGACTTTCAAACTTAAAATTGGATGCGTCTCATTTCGAAAATCTTTAGTCTCTCTTACTTAATAACGATTCTGTTTATGAGATAAAATAATTTAACATTTTTCTTATAAAAAGACTGCAATATTGTTACAATTTATTCATTAATGAGATCGCTGTGATTTTCTTCATATTCGTTTTCAAAACTATAATAGAAGACTTGACTTTTTTCCCTTTTCTAACCTTTTCTTTTTCAGAAATTTTGTTGTAAAAACTGTGTAATCGGAAAAAAATAGGATTAAGTATGATAATTGCTTTAATAAAAATTATTACTTCGGAAATGTTCAGTTTTTTTGGATGGGATTTACGTTATTATTATCGCAAAAGTTGTTAATTGAAATATTAATAAAATTAAAAAAATAAGATTGATATAATTTTTGGAATGAATACTCTAAAAGAGAGAATAAATCTTATAAAAATCAATTTATATGTATAATCTTCACTAATTTTTGGTAAACTAGTATAATAATGAAACTAATTATTTATTCAACACAGAGAGGATTGCTCTTGCAATATCAGTATTTTCACTTAAAAGCTTAAGCAAAAGAATGCTTCTTTAGTTAATTTAAATATGAACGTATTATCTGAATCTTACATAAGTGACAAAATTTCTTTTATAAAAATGTTTTACTTCTTTCCATATTTATATCACCAAAAGAATTAATACTGTTTAAGCTTATTGAACTGATTTGACACATTTAATTAGATTCCATTTGTATATCATCGAATTTTGATCAGTGTGTAACGAATATAAATGGAGCTCGCTAAAGTCGTACACTGTAATGGCCGAAATAACCTTAAAATTAAAAATTAATTGAAAATGTATCGGAAGGATGAGCAACAAAAGTGTATAAAATGTTGAAGTGTAAAGCAGCATTTTGACTCATATATTGATAAAAAATTATGAATAAACTCAAAGCAATGAAATAAAATGATGAAACTTGGGAAACATAAAGAGACAATACCGAACAATGGAAAATCGTATTTCAACAGGATACAACAATACAATGAGGGACAACACAAGTTATCAGTAGATTGTGGATCCACCTCGAAAAGCGATACAGGAAGCAACACTTCCTATAACAGAGTCATTGATCATCCAAATTCTGTCCTGAAGTGTGGATTATACTTTGCACTCAATCGTTTGCCAATGTTCAACATACGAGTACGCAAGAGTAGGAGGTACTAATGGTCAAATGAGCATGTGGATGCTTTTACATACGTATTATGTGCAGTCATGCGTTATCTTTCTGGTAAACGGCATTGAGTATACTCTTATTAATAAGTACTGCTAACAGCTAATCAAGTGGTTAATATATTGTCGAATCCTCGCAGTGTCTCATATAAGAATAAGAATTAATTGGTTGTTATAGGCATTGACACACATAATCATGAATTGTGAAGTAGAATTCTACAGATGGCAACAGGGCCCATCAGACCGCTTATTTAATTGATTCCCAGTGTTAGAAGTATTACTTCTAACACAAGGCATCAATTGTAACCGAAATCCTTTGATATATTATCATGTATAATATATCACTCATGTCCTTAAATTAAGGATAATTCAGAGTCACACAGAAATTGAACTCTAAAACAAAAATTTCTCCTGTAGAATTATAACACACATCTTGAAGAAGAATATGCAAATTACAGGAAACCACCAGATGGCGTGGATAGTACGTTACAAGGACGAGACTGTAAGAGAGGGGTAGATAAGGAATGGTGGCAAAGAAGTATAATTGTTCACAAGCTCTTTAAAAGCCATTCAGTGCAATAACCGCATAGTTATGGCACAAAGGAAGCATTTGGATGATTGTTTACGTGGTAGAATTATCGGACGACTGGAATGTGGACCTACCCAGCTGGAAGTATCCGATGAACTTGGAATCGCCCAGAGTGTCATCTCCAGGCTTTGGCAAGGATTCCAAGATGATGGTAATGTGAGTAAATGTTACAGTACGGGTTGCCCCCGAGTTACAACGCCGAATGAGGACCGGTATTTGGCAGTTACTCCCAAAAGAAACAGACGGAGCACAGCATCGGACCTATCTTGTCAGCTCTCTTCAGCTACCGGTACGACAGTTTCAAGGTAGACCGTGTACCGAAGCTTAGGGCACATCGGTCTATATGCTCGTAGGCCTGTCAGATGTGTTCCCCTTACCGCAACTCACTGTCGCCTGCGATTAACCTGGAGTAGAGAGCATTCATTGTGGACACCGCAACAGTGGTCTTGTATGATGTTTTCCGACGAGTCCAGGTTTAGTTCTCGCCGGACTTTCATGGACTTTTATACAGAGAGCGCCAAGTACCCGTTGCCACCAAGAGAACATCATTGAACGACACCGTTACGGTGATTCAGGATGGCTCGTTTGGAGAGGAATTATTCTTGGTTTCAGAACTGACCTGCATGTTCATAGTGTAACGATGACAGGCCACATCTATCGGGATGTCATCCTGGAACAAAATGTACGCTTGTTTCGGGGCGCCATGGGTGCTGAATTTCTGTTTATGGATGACAACGCTCGTCCTTACCGTGCAAACATTGTAGACGAATGCCTTCAATCGGAGGATATCACCCGTATGGATTGGTCAGCATACTCACCGGACTTGAATCCAATAGAGCATGTATGGGATATGCTTGGCCGTCCAATTGCAGCCCGTCAACCCTCTCCCACCTGTCTACCGGAACTTCGGAGGGCATTGCTTGATGAGTGGTGTAATATTCCCCGAGATCAGATGGATAATTTGATGCTCAGCATGCGTAGGCATTGTAAGGCCTTTATTGCATCGTCCGGGAGACATGCTCCGTATTAACCATCATACTAACCATGTTATACTGTTTTTTGTAAATAGGTTCTTTTTTGAAATTTGCTCCAGGGAATAAAAGTCGCAATTTTTATTAATTATGTCAAACATATAGCATCTTTTTTGCTCTTTACCTTTTGTTTAATAAATAGACTTTACAAATAAGTCCAATTGTTTTGCTTCTGTCTCTTTCCTTGTCTGAACTTCATTATCCTTAATTTATGGACATGAGTGTAGTTTTCGTACTAAAATTAATTACAGCATTAACAGTTATTTTTCTTATCAGTAGAAATATATTTGTTAAAACATATAGTAAGATCATTACTGTAGTATTAAAACTGTTCATTTTTTGATAAGCTAATAAAGGATAATCGAGTGACTGACGGTTATAATCTTCATTTACCGGGATACGAAATTACAGTTCTAAGCATTTCGGGTGAACTCGCACTACTTTTTCTTGGGTGATTTAAGGAACTGCTATCATGTCAGTGCCAGACTTGTACGCCGTGACTCTCTTTGCTGGAATAAAACGTCGGGAAACTTGACTCTTTGTCGTTTCTCTGTGCAATTAGGTATAATCGCATTACATTCCCAACTGAAAATGTTGTTTGTTTTAGTTTAAAGGTAGTTTTCCTTACAGGCGCCGTAATAGATCATGGCCTTGATAAGTTTTGAACCTTCTAGGGTGATGTGTGTGAGCTATAGAAAATCCAACGCTTTTCAGGGAATGAGTCAGCTTACGTGCTCTGATGTCTCTCTCTAGCCTAATTGGAAATACTCGAACGTGGTGTGAATTCGCTTCTAATCATCATCGTACTGGGTGTATCGAGGATGCATGCAATATCCATTGCAAGACGATAAATGGAGCAACTTACCCTTCTGAATCTTATTATATAATCTCTTGAAAACTCTTTTGTTCTACGGGTGCTTCCTCAACTGGTGGCGACCTATATAGTATATCTGCTGCATTTTTACCTACGATGATATAAAAAGGTAAATAAATCTATGAACTGTTTTTCCCCACACCATTGAGGAGCACAATATTTGTGGAATATATCGTTTTTTTAATTGTATATAATACTTATTGTAGTAGATTCAAATACTAAAGATTGAATTAACCTGCACTATGTAGAAAATAGGGGCTCGCAATGCGATTCAATTCTTACATTTGAAAGGTCATAGTGCCTGCAAAATCCATAAAGAAAGTTATGCATGTTTATGGAAATGATTACGATTAAGTCGCACTGTTATGCGATGAAAATGGAGTATTTTAACTATCCGTATATTCCTTACATGATGATTCAAGAGATGGAACACCTTGATTCATGGACAGTAAAAACAATTGCGGACATTTTCGTGTTAGACAGAGCAACCATCCAAGGGATGATAAATAAGACTGATCCTAATTACGGCTAGTATAGGGAAAGTTATTCGCGAAGAACTGCACATGTGATAATACTCTGCATGTTGAGTTTCACGATTACTTATTCTTTTCGGAAGTAAACACAATTTGACGTGTCTAGGAACCCGTTGAATCATTGGAGCAAGACGAAGAGGACGCCAGGTAAAGGTGGATGAATATTAAATATCCAGATACCAAAGCAGTAAATAAGAAGTGAGAGCACAGGAAATAACTCGCGTGATTCCACGCTGCTGTACTTTCCCCTCCTAGAAGGCTCAGTTGCAAAATTCTACAGGGATACTTATATTGTATGTTTTTGGGGACTGTCGGGAAGTCATCTTAAAAGACTGTTAAGAGAAAATGGTCAGACCATCATTAGTTTCTGTTACTTCGTACTTCTAAGCAAATCTTGCATGATGATTTTATCATGAAATGCCGTGGTATGATCCCCAAACACATTTGCCTTCTAACCGATAATGCAACTGCTCATTTAACTCGAGGTTTGTTTGAAGAATCAAAACTTTATGATTTTTTGAAATTTTGCCATGTCCTCCCTACTTCTTCGACCTCACCGAAAGCAAATCTTTCTTATTCAAAGAACTTAAGAAAATACCATTGCGAAATCGAAGATTTGACAACTCAAATGACATCTTTCAAGAAGAGGAACCAGGGTTTGGGATACCATCTGCAAAAAAAAGTGTTTCAATAACCTTCCCCCAAAAAGCTTGGGGGAAACGTATAATTCTGGATGACGACAATGCAGAGAATTGACAAGATATCAAATACAAATTAACTATCTGATATTATATGTTAGTAACAATTTCAAAGTTGTCTCGGATAAAAATTACTTAAAGTTCCTTAAGAAAAAGAGCTTATGTAGACGTAGAATAGCAATTATCGTTTACTCTTAATACTAAAGAAATGCGAAGATGTAAAGCAGTTGTAAGAAATTGTCGTCAAATATGGCAATGATAATCGATGCAGAAGAGTTAAAATGCAATATAAAAAGTGTCCGTAGAGATAACAAATGTATTACCAGTCTTGTTGCTGAAATTACCCGTAATTTTGATCGAAGCATTTCGAGATCAAGAGTTACACGTGTTTTAAATGTTTGTGATTTCACAAAATATATAAAAAATAGAATAAAAAATCAGCATCGCTAATAAATATCAAATAATACAAAAATATATTACACTAAAGTAGATTATAACAATTTGGAATGGAAAAACAACATAAACACTTTTAATTTTGACGAAACGCATAGTTTCAGCTGTATTGATGCCATCTTAGAGAAGGTGTATTAAACGTGGATATTTGTTGCTCTGAGAAGGAGGTTTTCATCTAAGACCACAACAGATTTTGTACTTACGCATCTTGATATGGATACTGAAAAGTATCTGTGAATCTTAAGTAAATGCAGTTCTTGACATAGTTTTTATCTTTAGAGGATAAAAATTTTATTTGTCAACATGATTGGGATTCTTGTCACATTTTCTGAGCAGCAAAATTATTTTGAAGAAGAAAACATCACTATTTTCTTGTTTTCAGTTGATGCTCCTGATCTAAACATTATAGATATGTTCAGGCTTAACTCTCTTGTTAGAAAATAATAAGCAAACGTAAAATAGTAAAATGTTTTTTGAACAACTTGAGAAAATCATGTATCCACCAAGGAGAATATTCTGAAGTATTTGATAAACTTACTGAAAGGGGTACGCAAGACATTGTCAATACATAGTGAGACAGTTTAATTCATTGTCTCACTAGGAAAGAATCCCCATCAGAATGTTAATTCATAGAATAAATGTAAAAAAGATGAAAAACTGAATTTTACTTATAATTCTATTTTAATATACTATTTATAATAATATTTTGATTGTATTTGTTTTCAAAATGAAATTTGGAGAAAGTTTATAAATATTTTCTATTCTGTAAATTATATCAATAATATTTATATTTATTTCACTAGTGGTGTCCAACATTCTGTTAAAATAAAAACTCTGCCATTCTTATATTTATAGAAACTGATGTAAATTTCTGATTCAAATGTAAATTAGGTCAATATTTGTCAGAGTCAATCTCTTCCAACTTTATTTTCTTAAACAAATTTTTACAACTGGAGAAGTTCCTTCAGGCAAAAGAAATAAGGAAGATAAATCCAACTTGCGAGGCAATTTCTAACCTTCTTCAAATACTTTTGCTATTCGCCTGGACCTGTATTGTATGACCGAATAAGAGAAATCTTTTTCAGCTTAGAAATTCAATAAAGCACTGGGTCTTCATCCATTATTGATGGACGAGATGCCCAACCAAACTTCATCTTGTCCACCAAAGGCTATTCCCACTTCTTGATGTGTTTTTCTTTCACGTTTTTTACACCTCACGCTTCCGTAGATCACTTGGCCTGAGGCTACAGGTGTGTGTGTGTATGTGTGAAAAGAAAGAGATTTCCCCACATTCCTAAACATAACAGTTTCGAAACAAGTAAAAAAAAAGACGAATTTCTCATGCGATACTCTTTGCGGACATTACATGAAATGTGAAAATTTTTTGGGATAAGTATTTGCTTTGCGACATAGTTTATAAAGGATATAATTTTTTTCCCCTGGCGTATTCCATAAAATGTGTAGATAAACATTTCACTGGATGTGGTTAGCTATACCTTATTACATATTTCAGTTACACTTCTGTCTTATGTTCAGAGTTCTTGATGTTTTTATAAGAAACAGGTATTCCGAAATAGCAAAGCAGAAAAAGAAATTTAAGCTTTATTTTTATTATTGATAGTTTTTAATCCTTTCCATTGCTTTATTTAAGGTGCAATGAATTCGTTGTAAAAAGTCAAATATTTAAAATGGTTAGTAGCTTATTTTTGTGTTTATGCTGAAAATACTGTGTATGTTATTTATAAGAAATTTTATTTTAATCGGATATTTTGTGGTTATATTCATATATGGGGCGCTTCCTAATGTTTGATTGCTCTTTTTTTAAATGTATGATCGGTTAATTGTATATGAACATTTGCTGAACGTTCTAAGTAATCAAATAAGAACTTTCTTCAATCAAAACGCATTTCTTCGACTCATTCGACGCGTTTAGTTTCAAATATGTGTGTGCCTACATCGATAAAAAAATTCATAAAGTTTCACATTTCTAGCACATAATTAAATGTAAGTCAAATGTTTTTATGAGGTGAGAAAAAGGAAACAAGTTATAAAATTTATTATTAAAAAAGCACTTGACGATAATTTCTAATACATTTAATAGGAATATTCTTCTTTTCTGTAGGCCATAGCAAAAAGCGCTAATGCTTTCTTTGTGTGCGTCCAGAAATAATTATATTTTCAAAATATATGAAAGTCATGAAACATATTTCTTTTGTTTAGTATAGGATTCTCACACACATGCAAACAGATACACAAACATTTTTCTTGTCTATTATTGACGTATTCCTTCAATTTATTAACCCCGGAGAAGGCGCGCACTCGATATGTGATCATTATGTGATCGCCCATCTGTCTCCTCAATATCTTTTTTTATGATTATTTTTACTGTACGAGATAAAAATCATCATTCCAGGGAATAATTTAATTGAAAGAATGTATACTGATCTACTTTTAAGGACTTTCAAATTTTTCTGTGCTAATTTATGAGAAAATCCAATCAAACTGAACTAAAATGTTTAAATGTGCTTGACATTAATACAGGACACACACATCTCATATACTTTTCGCTAACATTGCAGGCAAAACAGTCATATTTTGTTCTAGTTAATACAGTTTTGTTGTCCTTAGATGATATATATATATATATATATAGACCTTGCTTGATCAATTTTTCTTACCAAAGTTTCAATTTCATCCAATGGAGATCGCAGAGGCTCATTTCTTTTTATTTATGTATCCTGTGTATTTACATTTTAAAACCATAATGAGTTTTGCAAGGGTCGTTCACAGGGAGAAATTATCGCTTGTTCGTTGAAAATATTTCGGAACAAATGTAGTCGCGCGGAGGACTCAGTCCCTCCAAGTACCTTAAGATTGTAAAAAAAAAAAAAAAAAATCTAGTCCCCAAAAAGAGGGAGATATGTGATAAATACAGTTTAATTCCTATGTAGATTGTCATACAGCAGAATACTGACAAGTTCATTGTTAACAAATAAACAGTTTTCCCAGAATTAAAGATTTCGCGAACCTGGAGTAGTCTTGTGCCCCGTGACCTCTCCCGGATTAATCAGGAAACCATCAATAAGTTAAAGCAGGTTTAAATAATTCATATTAATTTTAAAGCATTGAGTTTAATTAATTATGAAGCCAGTCCTTTCTTGATATCTACAATTTTTTTCAACTCCCTTTCTTTTTGACATATTTTTAGGTAAATCGGTTTTGTTACCTCTCATCATTACACTGTAGTATTTCATATTAAATATTTTCAATGGCTATATTAAATAGCGAAAGTATATCGCGCCCCCTCGCCTCATGTTTGGGGTTCAAACATAGGCTGGGCAACATAGACTCAGCCTTTCATCCCTTCTGCGAGTTGATAAATACCAAACATGCCAGGGAACATAACATTGTGGGTTTCGCGTCAGAGTGATGACTTGACTGTGGAACATCTGCTCATGCACCTCAGTGCCCAAGGTCAGGAAAACTGAAATGAACACAGTAGGCTTCGGCTTTCTTTAGGGTTGTTGCGCCACTGAGCACTGAGTTCAGTTTAGTTTATATTGAATATTTAAAAAAAAAATATTTTCCTGTAATAATTTTATTTAATAATATCATTAATGTGTTTTATCTTCTAACACACACACACACACATATATATATATAATTATATATTTATATAGTACTTCCTCCTTTTCCTAAAGCTCATTAGTACAGACAAATTACGGATGAAGGTTGGTTGACCTCAAAACATTGTTTAAACCTGCATTCTTGGTTCCAAAGGCCAAGAGTTTGCTATTATTCTACTGTAGCTAATATTTCTTATTTTATTCAGTCTAGTTACAGTTAGGATTATAACTATTTTTATATATTAATGCCACTGTATATTATATATATATGCATCATATTAAGCCTTACAATTTGTTTAATAATTATGTATGTGATTAAATGTGCTGATATGAACATGTTTTATGTTAAATATTTCTTTTTCTGAATAATATTTAATTGCTGAATAAGTTTAAAAATCTACGCTTATTTAAATTTTAAACTTTAAATGCGGGTCAGGGATGAAAATAAAAGAATTTGATTTCATCAATATTTTCCATTATTGAGTTATGCCTAATTTAAACTACAATTTCATTTTTATTTAAATATATATATATATTAGGCAATATTAATAATATAATTCGCGCGTGCCGAATATTTCAATTGAAAGAGATAGAGATAACTTACATAACTGAATAAAATAATTAGCTTTAATTTAAAAAAAATATTGTATTTCACGGAATTTATCTGCTGTAAAAAGGTGGAAATATTCGTAATATGCACATTTTTCTTTCAAATATCAGCAAATTTTAATTTTATAGTGTTCTGTGTGTGACTCTTTGATACCTATAAGTAAGTTTTGAAATGTTAATTTTTTCTAATAATAAATACATTAAACAGGATGTTTGACTTACCACCAATATCCTCTAACCCACCGGTTCTTAAACTTCGTCCACGGACCCCTGGGGGGTCCACAGAGTCTCATGTGACGTTGAAACTTCCCTTTCTTACATATTCTGAAAGACTTCATGGAAAAATTGAAAGATGTGCCACCATATTAGGATAGATCACTAAATTATCCCCAATGAAAAAACTCTGGTAGAACTTGTAATTTGATCAAGAATATTAAGTCGGGGAGGGATGTTCAAAATCTTGGGGGGTGCGGGAGGTTACGCTGGTACATAAAAGGGAGGGGGCTCAGTGACCGAAATTTTAAGAACCGCTGATCTTATCAATGTCCTACTTAAACAATTATTTAAAAGTTTTAGCACAAATAAAGATCTATTTTTTTTAAAAAAAAAGCTCTTACGTTTTACCCGCATTTACATTTATATATTATCTCATTTTATATAATCTCAAATTATTTTCAAAGCTAATCCTTGAGTCAAAATAAGTGAAGAAACCTGTTGAAAACCTAACTATATTATAGTGAGCACATACTTTAATAGAAAACGTAGCATTATATTCATTTTTTTTTAATATTGCATTTCAAAATTACACGAGTGCTACAGGTGGAAAGCCTTGTTATTTTGAACCAAGGTCAAATGACAAAGACGACACCTGAGCTGGCTGTCCATTCCAAACTTCTACATTTCTTCTTTGAACCCCGTAGAAACTTCTTTAATTCCAGACAGATTTGATGTTATGCATACATACATACATAAACATACACACACACATATATATATATATACATATAATTGCAGTTTGACTATAAAAATCAAAATTTAATAAAAAAACCTGCATGAAAGTTTGCAGATGTACTTATTTTATATAGTTGTAATATCTATCTATCTATCTATCTGTCTATCTGTCTGTCTGTCTGTCTGTCTGTCTGTCTATCTATCTATCTACCTATCTACCTATCTATCTATCTATATATATATATATATATATAATATTATCGGATCATATGGTCTTAATAAGACCATGTGATCCGAATAACTTTATAATGATCAAATGTTATTCAAATGCATATTCTCCGAAAAGCAGGGAATTCCAAACTGCATGTAAACTGGCAGAAGTGGTAAGACTGCATTATTACGTGAAGGTCGTTGTCCATGTCGAACCGGTTTGTGCCTAGGTTTTTGAAATTGTGAGTTGTGCACATTTATTTGTAAAAAATTACCATTTGACGAGTATTTGACAAAGCATGCTATATACTGTCCACTTTCAAAGATTTCAGGTGTAGGGTCTACATTTGCATAAGAGCCCAGGGCCTCAAAAATCTTAAGATTACTTTGGTCATGTTTTAAATGAATCTTAAGTCCCTACTTATATATATATATATATGTAAGATACATCACACTCTATATTTTATTCAAAGCAACTTATGGTTGAAAACAAAATGTTTCATTTTTCATCTTTCGCTTTTAAATTTGTAATATCACGTATTTTAAAGTAATTGTATAAAAAAAATAAAATAAAAACACCTTTATTTGCGTAAGCCATTTTAAATGATCTGAGTTTATATTGAAATTATATGAGAGCAAAAATACGTTAATTTATAGTAGATTAATTCTTAAAAAATTTAAGAGATTTGAATATCTTATGGTATGCACACTTTTCTGGTACTTGTATGAACAAAACGAGTTTTACCAGTTGTTTGTGCAGCTTTAGAAAAGTTCTTTAGCAAGCCATTGGAAATACGCGAGGCAGGACAAGATTTTTTTTATCAATGAAGTGGAACAATTCTTTTTATTTAACCACGTTCATAAATATTGCAAACCTAAGTGCACGGAAGTGCTTTCCTGATGTGATTGTAGAAACATTAAAATGCCCACCCTTTTATATATCATCCACTAAATGCAGCTGCGTTCTTCCCGTTTAATTTATTGAAACCTCTCAAGAAGCTCGGCATCTAATACTCTCGCACACTAAGAAAAAATGGAAGGAATTTATGCAATGGGAATAGAAGTTCCATAAAAATACTGAGCATAAAGTATGATTTCTTTTTTTTTCCCTATTTTTTTTCTGAAAGTCAACTGGGAAAAAATGGAAAGGAGTAAAAATAAACGAGAAAGTTTCTTTCTAGTCATCTTTGGTGTGATACTCCTTTTTTTACTTGGTTTATTTTCTAAAAAAAATATCCAATCTGGTTTGGTTCTTTGGGGATAGGGAACTCCAAGCAGTGCATCCATTCATTTAAGTGGTTGGAAATAATCCATTATCGTTACTCCTCAGGTTATTGGATCGGGGAAGGAAAACGTCACCGGCCGATTTCTTGCCTAATGGAAAACATTTCAAAGCTCGTCCGTTTAAAGGCAAAATCCAACGACGCTCAACTGCTTTTCATTTCCAGAACATGCTCCAGTAAAACGATTTTTTTACCGAAAACCCTTTCCCCACTCTCTAAACAGCACTGTTGCCCTACTTTGCTGGCTGTGTGTATATCTAAAGAGTCTTTAGCTCTCTAAATAACTTTGAATTTCAAATCCTTGAAGATTTTTTTTTTTGAATTTGGAAGGGAATCTAGGGAGAGGGGAATTTATTTTCTTAATAAATGTGTTTTTGATTGTGCTACGTAATGTTGGCAAATATTTCTCCAAGTCCACTGGAATAAAAATTTTACCTCTTCTGCAAAAATAAAGCATATTTAATGAAAATCTTAAACACTTTATGTATATATATAATATATACCTGTATTCTCTTACGATACAATTGGAAAGACTGGTTAAGTTTATGAAGAATATGAATCAAAATTTAATATCAGCACTGAATAAAATGCATAAGGATTTAAGTTAAATCATGCTTTGCTTTTAATATATGTTGAGATTAACACAGACAGATTTAGGAGCTTAACGCCAAGGGAATTAAATGAATTAACATAACTTATTTATTTTTAGAACTCTTTTTCATTTAGTTAAACGAATGTATAAAATTTTCGGTAATATTTTTACGCGTTAATTGCTTGGTAAATTACTAAGTTTTTTAAAATATTAAAAGCTGAAAATTATTATATAAGCAGAAATATATAGAATCATTTTGCCACTTGAATTTATATTTTTTTACAATTATCAGAAACTATATTCTAAACTAAATAAGTAGATGACTAGGACTATACAAGAAATTACATAAATTTTTATGGCTTCTATATTTGATTATAATAGTAGTAGACATATTACAAATTATACATAGTTTGCGAACATGAAAAAATTTAACATGGTTGTGTTTTACTTTCTTACAATACCAAATAAATGAATTCTTTGTCTTTTGAATTTAGTTTAAAAAATACGGGTGAAAAATTTAAACACATTTAGAGTTTTTCAGATTTTATGCGGTTATTTTTTAGTCATAGTAAGGAAAAAAACAATTGGATAACTCATCACAAAATAATGAAGTTGAGTTCATTTGTCTTCAGCAATATTTACTTAGGTTAATTCCGATTCAAGTGAATTTACTAATAGGTACTCATGAATTAAATATTATACATTTAGATTCCTGTATTAGCTTAGGTATGTGGACCAGTTAATCCACTAAAATATATTGTGTGATGAAATATACAAATGTTGGAAAAAAATCACCAAAATGTTTTAGCATATATTTGGCACACAGAAAAAATTATATTTTTTTTCAAAAAATTGTGATTTTTCATTTTAATATCGAAAAATTTTCACATTGTATTTGTTATTGTGTATGCTACATTTTAAGTTGAAAATTATGAAAGATTCTACAAACATTCTTCCATTGAACAAATTTCGCATCTTCAGCAATTAATTTGATTTAATTTTCCGTTTTATTGACTTTCTTTTCTATTTTTTGTTAAAGCTGAGCCAAGAATATTTTTTTCCATTCGTTTCTGTTTATTGTCTCCCTGCTTCACGTCTTACATAAATTATCAATTATTAATTTGTACAAGATTGTTGAAAAGTAAGCCATAGTTCGTAATTTGTTCTTTCTTGATGATTATCCACATTTTTGAGAAAATTTGGACACTTTTTACTTATATTTCGGACATAGTTTTCTTATCCAAGTGTCGACAAGGTTCAGTACTGGTAACTCTAAAATTCCACCGTGTAAGAAAAAGTCGGTACAAGTTAAAATACCAAGGCTTTTCTTTACATTGACATTGTATGCAAATTTTAAGAGTTGGGTACGAGTTTAAGCATCATCTTTATCTTCATTTGACACTGATTCCAAATAACGAAATTCGTCACAAATAGGTGATCCTAATGTAGTTTCAAAGACCGTTGTTAGTAATATCAGATGTCTATTCAATCTAAAAATTTCCAATAATTCGTAATATTGGAATAAAGGCGAAGAAAGGTAGTTTTCGTACTTGAAATACCAAAGTTAAGTCTGAAAGAAATCATTCGCATCATGGCGTTCTCATGCACTGAATTGTCAGATTCATCAATTTTATATTCAGATATTTTTCAAGCACAAAATAATGATCTTAACTGAAAATCACTGAAAATTGTTTTTAAGTAACATTTGTTTTTATAAAAACGGATACAACAATTTAATAAATAAAAAATATTAACTAACAAGGTTAAATATAGGAAATAGAATAACAACCAGTAAAAGGCGAATAACTTGATTTGATTGTTTCCCTGTAAGAAAACATGACTGGGGGAGATAGAGTACTTAATTTTACTTTTTTTCAAAGAGGAACATAGAGGTTATAACTTTCAAGAATTGAATGAACATAGATATTTTGGATAATCATAAATATGCCTGTGACATGAAGAAATATAGTTATTATTCTATAATCTATCAAAGAGATTAAATGGAGTCTGTTAACCAAATAGTATGTATAATCGTATTGTAAAATCCTAATGTGGTGCATTTTTTTGAGAATAAGAATTAACTAAGCCAAATTTGAGCCCGTTTACTCCTGCAAATACATATCTCCTTTTTTTAAATTTCCAATCAATGTTTTTGTAAAGATAAAACACATGGAAGACAAATTATTGAGAAAATAAAATTCTGCTTTAAAACAACTTTGCTCAGATATGCGCCTATATTAAACTTAGGAAGAAATTATGTGTACAGGGAAATGTATTATTGGAAATTCAATGTTATGTATGACTTTAATGAAAGTAGAGGGCATTCATGAAAATATACATTGTTTAATTTAAGCAATTACATGTTTTTTTGCCTGTTGAAAATTTGTAAATACTTTTAAAGAAATCATTTTTACTTTAAACATTCTTAACGCAAGAAGTCTCAATGAACTCATTTTAAGTTTTTAATATATTTTTTAAATAAATATATTCTATATAGAACAATTTAATTTTTCCCTTCCAGGTACTCCCGGTTTCAGAGGGGACAAAGGTGACAGAGGGGACCGTGGATTGCCTGGAGAACCTGGTCCTAGAGGACCTCAAGGATATATCGGCATTCCAGGACCTGTTGGTCCCAAAGGTAACCATTATTTGAATTCTCTTTCAAAAACAATCTTAAGATTAGCATTTTTTTATGAAACACCTAATCAATTTAAACCTAATTTGATTTTCTGCATAGTTCATTCCAAAAGGATATTTCAGGCGTTTTAATAGCCTAATGTTCTATAATCTATATAATGCCTATAATCTCATTATAAAAATAAAAGCTTTGTATCCACTTTACAATTTATATCTCAAAGAAATTTTTCTTGAAATGTGTAAGGAAATGTGGTTTTAAGTAGAATATTATGCACATTTTTTTCTTCTATACTTTATTTTTGAAATTATGACGCAGAATGATTTTTAAATATAAATAAAAAAAGCATAGAAAACACTACAATTTATCTCTAATGTAAAACGAAGTGTTATATAATTTAATAATTTATTCGAACTTATGCATTAATTTGGATTTTTTTTATTTAAAGAATGATATTCAAAGATTTCATCTATTAAGTTGTACAATATGAATATATCTTTAATTGCTTATTATTACAGATTTCTGAATGACAATTTGTTTAAAGTTACGTTAGAAGTATTTTTAAAAAACAAGCTATAATTCCTCTTGATATAATAAACATGGTCCTACATTTTGTATATACATTTTTTCCATTAGCACATAAAACTCTATTGATAAAGAATGAAATAAATTAAAGAGTAACCAATTGTGTATTTAGAAGCAATTTAAATATTACATTCCGCTTAAAATTGGATTATATTTCATCTAATAATATTTTATATAATGATGAAAAGTAATATTACATCAAAATAACCACCTCTATTTGTTATTTTGTCTCTAAATTATTGCATTTAGAAAAACCTTTAGTTGTAAAAGAAGTGTTAAATAGAAAGAAAACCAGATGAAAAAAATATTATGAAACTTGGTAAATTAATCTCCTTTCAATTTGTATCAGTGTTTTTACGTTTTTTTCGTAATACATATTTATATGGATAATAATATTATAAATACAAAACAATAAATGTTATATTTTTTCTTCAGTATGTAAAAGTAATATTTAAATTTGGGAAAAAAATGTATGATAATTTTCTTTTGATAACAACAAAAGCAAAATTAATAATCAGGAAAAAATTATCTAAATGATTAAGCCATTATAATGTTTGATATTTGATTTTTCTGGCATTAAAAATAATAGGTGAAAAAATTGAAATGTTAAGTGATTAAATTATTATTTTTGTGTCATTAAATTTTTCTCTACATTAAAAAATATATATGATATAAAAGATTTTTATCTTAATTACATGTGTATTACTTACTAAATTTATTATTTCTAGTTATTGTGAGTAGTGTATGTTATAAGCTTTATGTGACAGTTTTTAGAAGTAGAAAAAATTAAATATTATTACAAAAATCTGTAATCATATTTGACAATAGGTGAGCATGGTACACCAGGGATTCCTGGATTGGATGGTCGTGATGGCATTCCGGGAGAACCTGGACTTGACGGCGTACCAGGGCGGGATGGAATAGATGGCATTCCAGGCAGAGATGGCATTCCGGGAATTCCAGGAACCCCTGGACGGCCTGGAACAAACGGAACTCATGGTCAGTTTAATTAGATTTCACAAGTATTGCTTAAAGTTTGTACAATTGAGATCTAATTTTAACTCATTTATATTGAGCGAAGAGATTTCACAGACAGGGCATTACTTGTATTGTTTCAAAAAAATCAAAATTAGGAATGAAACGTTTTTAAATTTTCCCTTGCATGCGTAAATTATTCTTTTACGCTCTTATGTTAATGATAAATAATTATATTCAATTAACTTCTCTTCGACACAAATAAGTCCTTAAAAACTTACACTTCGGATTTAATCACTGAAAGCTGTAAGTAATATCAATGTCAAAAGATGTGAAATTATTTGATAGATATTTGTAATATTTTATTTAAAAATTATTCTGTATATTTAACAAATTGAGTATACCTGTCATATTATTTATGGAGTGAAAACAAATTATTTAAAAAATATTAATGAGGGAGAAGATTAAATCGCTTAGGTCAAGAGTGGGATTTCAAAAATCGAATGGAAATTGAATGAAGTAAAAAATAAATAATTACAAAATTATTATAAAAAATAACCAAGTTTTCTTAAGCCTTTTAAAATGTTAACTATTTTCTCTATAGTGTCCATCTGTTTCTATTATTCATCGCAATATATGATAAGAAACCTTGCTCTAGAATTTGTTACTGATAAAATTGTATAAGATATTTGAATCAAAAGTATAAAATTTGAGACATTTGAATTTCATTAACTATTTTTCATATTATATAATTTATAAATAAGATTATTTTCTGTGCATGCATTTATCTTCACGTAATTATTTCAGAAACTGATTATTATTAAAATTTTAACTCTTCTTATCTACTTAGTTTATTCAAAATAACATTAATGCTGAAAAATAAAATGTTTGAGTTAACACTACCTTCATTTTATTTGTAGACAAAAAATATTTATAAAACTGATTAGATTATTCTACATTAGAGATATATCGCACTCATGGAGAGCTAATAACATTGACAATGACGCACAGATAAAGTATGTTTCAAACAAATTCTTCTTCAGTAGTAAAATAATTCTAGACTTAAAGCAGTTTCAAGAGGTGTATTTTTACATTACATAAAAGGAGATAAATTCTATCAAACATCATCAATAGTTTCTTGCAATAAATATCTCTAAATATTTTATAAACTATTTTTGAAAAGTCATAAAATAAGTGATGATCCAAAATCATATCAGGTGTGTTAGAGAAAAAAAATTTAAATACTTCCCTCAACTCTTAAATGAATTATGTTAGGGAATAAATATATTTGTTATTAATTAGCATTGCTACCAGGAATTTTGTTGTAATTATTTATTATGAAATAATTTATATGTATATAACTAAATATATATCACAATAAATGTGAATATAATTCAGAAAATCCTCTTATGTCTCACACACACACACACACACACACACACATTTGAGATGTTACTCTATTTAAGAAAATCAACTTAGATTACTAATTTTTTATTTTGAGATCTTAAAGTGTGAACGCACTTTAAATTGGCATATAAATAACTTAATATCGTAAATTAACATCTGAATAACTTAATATATTAATTTATAACATTTGAATAACTTAATATATTAATTTATAACATTTGAATAATTTAATATCATAAATATTAACACCTCAATTTATTTTGTACCTGAATGTATTGCGTGAACACAATTTTGATCTTGATGAAATGCTGATATTTCATTATATTAATAAATTAAAATATTTTTAAAAATTACATTTTCCTTCCAGTGAACATGCAATGAATAGTTTTAATAAAATCTTTGTACTTTTAAATAATTTGAATCATTTTTAATTAAAGAGCTATTGAAAATGAATACCTATTGATTAATTAATATTTAATTTTAGATATATATATGTGACACTTGAAACTGAGTGATAATCTTAAATAATGTCAATAATTTATTTAAGACTATTTCACAGACATGTTATGTCCTTCAAATTTTCAATTAGTTATTTAATCAAAGGAAACACGTCTTTACAAAAATTCTTATAATGAAACCTTTTGATTAGTGTATCGATCGCTGATATAGCTAGATATTGACTTTTCATTCATATTTAAAACAGTAACCTAACATATTTAGAGTATTTTCGGATGTAAGAAAGCCCTTATTTAAAGTTTTTTGACAAAAAAAACCCCTTAAGTATTTAAAGACAATTAACATACTTATCTATTTTACTAGTATATTCAGTTACACGTTTAATCCTGCTATTCGTTCATATTTACTACACGTAAGTAGCGTTCGGGTCAATATGACCCGATTCAGAAAACTAACCTTTCTTGACATAAATGGCAAGTTTAATTTAAGAAGTGGTTGAAACAATAGTAATATAAATTTAAAAATACATATAACAATATAAAACATCTGTAAAAATAACAGCAAAATATTTGAAATTGGTACTTACAATAATAATGTAAAACATAAAAAAAAATCAAAATTAAAAAAAACTTACTTTTATTTACAATTTTAACAGTAATATCTTACATGAGTTTTCCAAATGGGATTCTTACACTTGTAGCATAGCATCTTAGTTTCCTTTTCATTGCTAGAAAAGCTTACATCTTGACGTTTGACACACAATAAAGTATTATCAGCAGATCCTGATAGTATGCTTTCCTTTTTCTCTGCATTCGTTTCAGTATTTTTCTATTATTGAGTTTCATTTCTTGGTAGGTTTGGCGTAGCTTCAGTGTACAAAAAAACGAGGGATTTTCCCAGTTCTTCCAAAATCAACCTTCGTATAGTCAATTTGTTTTCGTTCCAATTCTTATGTATTGAAGTCCATAGAACAAATGCTTTCTACGCAGAAGTATCAAGCATGTCATAGAATACTATAATAGACCAGCGATTTGTTTTTCTTTTACAAGTGTATGTCTTCAGAAATTGATCAAGTGTATCCAAAGCCCTTTTTAGGTGAATTATAATTTAAGATAATTACTGGTTTTTAAGTTCTGTCGCTAACTTTTTTGCAACAATGCAAAGTGCAAAGTGCTCATAAGAATAACATTCTCGTTCTTTTTTGGGATGTAGTTTACAACTGTGTGTCTTTTGTAAAATAAAACAATAAGCTGTGAACCTTTTTATTTTGCATTTCTTCAGGAAATTTTGGTTTATTTTCTCTAATGGTACCAAGCATAGTCCTTTTCCGTTTTAAAAGTAGTCACCGTAAGTTGTAAGATGAGATAAAAAAATTATCGCATGTAACATGGTACTCCGAATACCCATAAGTGAGATCACACACTATTTGCATTCCTTAATTTTTCTCTGGATTTGACCAATGTTCTTTTTTAGTGTAAATTTGTGTTTTCAGTACATACGCGAAGTTTTACTGTCACATAAAGTCCATATTTTAATCCCATATTTAAGTGGCTTACTTGGTATATACTGTTTGAAAGGACGTCGTACACGAAATCCAACTAATTGTTCAACTACAGTAATATTTTCTATCGGATTATACAATTTTGGTAGAATTTCTATCCTTTTTTACCCAGGCATATCTCGCACTGCACCCCTCACACGAATTTTCTTCTTTTTTGATGAGCGGATTTACTATCAAAACGAATAACTATCGACATGGTGCAAAATGTTTCGAGGCACATTGTTGCACGAAATATATTCCTGCCACTTTCTTTATCCTATAAGATTTTTGTTGATTCTCCATATGCATTATAAATACCAGATAATTATAATCCAATATATGCTTGAAAAGCTTTACTTGCGATATTTTCCATAAACTTTTTTTCTTCAATATTAGTCATTTTTGTGATTTCGTTTTCAATTGTAAAATTGAATACTACCTCTAATGCACTTTTTACGTCTGTTAACCTTGCCTTTACATATGTTGAGACCCCTGGAGTACTTTTTATAATATCAGCTGTTGACTGAGAAAAATGTGGCAGCTCATTCAGCTTCAATTTTATTTCCCGATTCTGGAACTGAATACCCTCTTCATTTGTTAATTATTGGCATCAGAATAGTTGTCAGAACATTCAGTCTCAATTTCATCAATTTTTCATACTCAGATGCTTCTTCGCTGTCAGAAGCTTCTATTAGCTTAGCAATATCAGCGTGACTCAAATTTATGCGATTTGCAATTTTTTCTCTCCCATTCGCAGGGACAATTACTGCAATCCCTTTACTGCAATCAGAAAGTGAAATGCAGCAGGGAAAAAAAACAACTTTGCAATAAAAGCAAGCAGTTCGGCCCCCTGCCAATCGTATCAAAAATTTACCCTTGCACGTGCTCTCTTATCATGTGACCAAATACATAAATCAATGAAACAAGTTTTGAAAACTGATAAATTAGACAAATTTTGTTATTATTTTACTTTAATTTATTCAAAACAAAAGTGAATATGTTTGAGTAAAAATAAATGATTTTTTTGCGTCGGGTCATATTAACCGGACCGATACATTAAGTATTAAATTAAAATTATTAAATAAAAAAAAATTGAAAAATATTCCTACGAAATACAAATAATCATAAATCCCTCTAGGTGTATATATTTATATTGTTTATCTAAGATGTCAAGAAGTTTAATGAAAATATCTCTGTTCTATATTTTTTTAATGAACGTATAAATTTTTTTTCGCGTCATATAGACCCGAACAAAATAGCAGGGTTAAAAGTAAATTTCATTATAGTACTTTGAAGCTTATCATAAAATTTTTATATAAATTTCAATAGCTGAATATATAAATTATTTTCATTATTAACATGTGATGTATTTCTTATTCACAATGGTGAGATTCGTGCTTTACATCAAATAACTAAAATTGAAATTATACGAAATGTAAACAACGTAACAACAAGCCAAGAGGCGGAAACCATGTTTATTCTTGCCAATTTTAAGGTGAGTGAAATACTTGTCAGTTACATGTTTATTAGTTTGTTTATATTCTAACAAACACGATGCGTATTCCTTACATATTAAACAATGAAAAATTAATATGTTATTATTCGTATACGAAAGAAACAACATATTATTAAAAATACTACGTAAATTATTATACATTGATTTTGACACTTGACACTCGTCATATATATATATAACACGTATTGCTACTGTATTACAGGGCTTATCTTACTTTGCCTAATTGTTCAATTCCTTGTGTTGATGTCCTTTTGTCCTGTGTATCAGCTGATGATTACATTTGTATATATAATGTGTAGGACGTTAATTACTGAGAGAGTTATATAGAAGATCTCAGTATGGCTCAAATAATAATTCCCTTTTGTATAGAGTGTAGCAAAAAGTAGATTTTTTTGTATGAGTTACACATGGGGAAACCAACAATATTCCACAAAAAGAAAATAAGCATACATGAATTAATATTCAATCCTTGAGCTCGATTAACATCTTGGCCTATACTGAAGCATAATCCGCTTCGGCTGTTCGCTAGAGGCTACCTTTGTTAAGTGAGAAGTCAGTATTACGATACAGCGGCTGCAAACTTCCTTCTGACTGTAACGATATCTCGGCAAGAAGATATAAGCCTTAGAACTGACTCCAGTAAAAGTATATTTACTCAGTAGTGTCCAATCTTGGGATAATTATAGGGCTTTTGTGGGATGGGCTTACAGGCGCTCATTAAAAGATGTGATTAACTGGGCGTCTTTCGATTCAGCTACTGGCATATTCAGTCGCATAATAGTTTTCTGTGGGGATTTTAAAACTTCATTCTCTATATTTTTGTTCAAATGATCATCTTTTAGCTGGGATTCGTAAATGTCTTTTGAAGTTTTGACTGTGTTATGTCAGCTATTTAAAAAACTACAATGAGAGAATTATTCTTTGGAGACTGAGGACATTGCCTTTTCAGGGATGTACTGTACTTTCGTCCTGAAATGCTGTATTTCGAACGCCCTTTTCTTAAATAGTCTGGTTAGAGGCTTTACAAAATCATTTTAAAAGTTTGTAGACAGAAGTCACAGTTACCTTTGTTCTCTTCTTCAAGCAACCACACAATTTCGTGTGGGTACATACGATAACTTCTTTCTTCCTTGTGGAATAGCTGCACTTCGTCTTAGGAAGCATTTGGCTGGCATGATCGCTAGGGTTTTTCCTCTGACACAATATGTTTAAATTAAGCGACTCTAGGAACATAATTGCCCCGTCTGTGCAAATAATATATGTTTCTGTTCTCTTTCAACGCAGGTGCTGTTATGAGTCAGTTTTGTTTCAAATGCTTTTCTTCTTCACTGAATCCCCATTTTTACTCGCCTTTCTTCGTTATTAGATTACTAAGGGAATAACTTGCAAAGTTTTGTATATATTTTTGTACGAGGAGTATGATTGGAAAAAAATATATATATTTCCGTAGCGTTTTTAACTGGTGAGATTTTCTGCAAAGCAGAAACCTTTCCTATAGAAACTACGATTTCCTTTAGGGCGATCTTAAATCCAAAATATTTTACTGAAAAGGAAGAGAAATGACACTTCTTTTTGGTTCACTTTCAGTGTGAAAAACACAACTACCTTCGGAAACAGTTCAAAGATCTAAAATATATATTACGAGGGCTTCTAAAATAATAATACTAATAATAATGTCAAATTAAATAAAAGTTGAAATGTCCTCAAACTTTTACGTAAACGGTCAGTCACTTTTGAAATGCAACATAATAATTCCTTAGATTAAATGCCATTCGTAAGAAAAGGTATATGAAAGGACAAATATAATCCTATTTGTGTTGATCAGCGGGATGTGATTTGATAAGCAATAAAAGGTCATAAATTGACAAGAAACAAGGTGATAGATGTCAGCTATCCCCCGGTTAAAACATTCTTCGTATTTTTCAAGGTTGTAATTCAAGACTTGTTGAGAAAAGGATAGTTTATTTTCTATTTTTCGCGAAATATACAATGATTCATTCTTCACTTCTAAAAAGATACTTATGTTAAAAGGCATTTAAATGAAATTTGGCCTTTTATTGACAGTTTTTCCCCAATATCTAGAACAATCGCAACTGCGCCTAAAAATAAAAACTGATAAGATTTAAATTTTCTTTCTGGCATTCTGTTCAAAATATTTTCTTCGAGCGCTACTATTTGCAACTGTTTCAAATACCTTTGTTTTTTAATGTTTTCATCACGTGGGACCAATATTATACCTTTTTTTTCTAACCCAAGAGTGGTTGTGGAAAGCGCAGAGCCATCCCAGACTCACGAATTTTTTAATTCTGTGAAAAAAATTTTATTTGTTACAAATGAACTTGTCAGATAACTTCTATATGACAGTATTCATGGGAACTAAAATGTATTTGTCACAAATCTCCCTCTTTTTTAAAAGTGGTAAACGTGTTTTTTCCCCAACAATCTTAAGGCACTTGGAGTGGCTGAGTTCCCCGCGCAAATACATTTGTTCCAAAATATTTTATATGAACTGGCTATATTTTCCCCCGGTGAACAACTTAATGATTTTGATTGCTGTGTTGTACGACTCATTATGGTTTATAAATGTAACTGAGCAAAATATGAAAAAGAAAGGGGTATTCGTGATGTCTATTGGATGAAGTTGAAAAAGATCAAGCAAGGGAAGAACCTGCTGAAATAATGGATATTAATCATGATAGCGAAATTAAATATGCGAAAAGCAATTAACATGAAACGTTTAAGTTGAATGGAAAATTTTCAAATGATACCTAAAAATCCATCAATTAGATAAAAAGCCACGGGAATATCACAAGACACACTGCACACAGTCAAAAAGAAACAAGGAAGAAATAATTCAACCTGCTACATTTCTGTCATCACAGGACAATTAAACTTCAATAACTTGAATAAAATACGACAGTTTTGCCTACAAATATCATTCCTGAAATGTAAACGAAAGGTTTTTGTGTTTTTGTCCTTTATTAAAGTTACGCACATTTTTGAAATATCTTAGTTCAGTTTTATTGGATTTGTTTTCTCAAATCTTCAAAAAGCAGGTAAGTATATTTTCTCTTAGATAAATTATTCACATGAATTATGACTTTTACTGTTTACGATAAAAATAATGATTAGGATGACTCCTCCCCCCTTTTGCCCACATATGTTAATATCGAGTGCTTGACATCATCCGGGTTAACGTCAAAATCAGGCCATATTTTCTAAAGGAAATAATTCAATTTCTGATGGTTCACTGAATGCAAAATACCAGTATTGGCTTACACTTGTGTGTTGTGAATGGCAATATCAATGGTGCGCGGCAGATAATCTTCCATCTAAAAACTAAAAGTTCATGTAATTGGGAAAGAAAGATAGGGCACCATCTCTTTGCGTTGTTGAATTATATGTATGGCTTTTCGACTTAAATACTCCTGAGGCTCCACAAACGTAAAATGTCAGACAGGTCATTCCTCTTCAGGCAATTGCAGTGCTTTGGAAGTTAGTTATTTAGTTAGTTATGGACAAATTTGGGTGGGAAAAAATAGTCATTGCGTTTAGTGTTGCAATAATTAATTATTTGATTTGCATTACACATGTACAATGAGTGTCATTTCAGAAAAAGAAAGACAAAGAACATAAATGGATGAATTTTCCAGCGCGTCCAGCATTTGGCATGTATTAAAGCATAACTCGTTTTTGCTGGTCACCAGAAAGGGCTTCTTCTACCTTATATTGTCAGTATAGTTGTTGTTGTGACATGACTAAGAGTGGTCACCTCTTGAGAGAGCGAGAGAGAGAGAGTTTTCAAGGACCTCATTGCTGTGCAAAGCAAAGCCAACTGCACTGATTTGTGATTGGGTTCTATAGTTATTTTAATTATAGCTAATTCAGAATATTTTTTTGTACAATCTAGTCCAAATTTAATATAGAACAATTTAAAAATACCTCTTTTAAAAAAATACAAACAAAAACAATGTTTTTACTCATATTATTCTTTTATGACCTCTGATAAATACATGCATTAGTATGAAGTGTAGTCTTCTTACCTGAAACTACCCCTTGAACAGTTTTGATATTGAAAATACTAGTTTAGTACACATATTCTTGACCATCATCGTGAACCACACTTTTAAAGCATTAGTTACCATGAGTGTTTTCGACGTGCCGTCCATCTTACCGAAACGATCCTTTAAAATACTGCACTATATCTCTATTAGTTTTATGATTGTTCAATTTTAAGGCCCGTCATTTGATTTTACAGATAGAAAGTCATGACTATTTTTGAATTATGACTAAGAACCAAGCCATAATGAAATGTCCTGGAAAAATTTGCATGCGTGGTACAAAACTGCGTTTCAATATTTCAACTTACTTGGCTGAACAAGAACTAAGGTTCCAAAGCCATTTATCGTGACAAAATCATACAATATCTGTTATAGAGGGTGTTTGACAGTTTATTGGACATACTCATGTCTTTAAGGATTGCTGTCACCTATACTAAGAATATTTCCTTTGTAACTGTGCACACGTATACGAGTCTTATCTCTTCTAGTCGTCAGGGCTTATATTTTCATTATGCGTGACTTATATTTTTTGGCTCATGCTAAACATTTTCCATGTTTCCCTTAGATTAATTTTATTGTTTCTTATTGAGATTTTATTAGTTCTTGGAATAGTTTTCCATTTTCACCCATAATTTTAGGGAGATCTAAGTTCTTTTAATGCTGTTAGAATTCTTAATACATTTTATTTGTTTGCACAAATTGTAGAAGCGATATATCTCACTGTCACAGAAGTGTGATCTTTCACAGTAATATCTTTTACTTGCTTCCTAGGTCCACTTTTAAGCATACGAAAGTAACGCTTGTTATACGAAGAAAAAAAAACTAACATTCAGCTGTTACACTTAAGCTCACAAATGAAAACAAGTTTAACTGCTTTGGTTTTGTTAAAGTTGAATAGCCGTGTACCACCTAAACACAATCAATTTAGACCTAGCTTATGTCATTTCCCGAGCTATATATATATATATATATTATATATATATTATATATAATATATATATTTTTTTTTTTTTATATATATATATATATATATATATATTATATATATATATAAACAAAATTTCTCTACAAGAGAGAGATGAAGAAACATGATTAAAACTGAAAAGAATTGAAATTGCAAGATAACCAGACAACAGAATTTAAAAGAAGATATGAAAAATTGAAATTGCAGACGTAAATATAATATAAAATATAAAGGAATATATATATATATATTAATTTACACAATATAGTAGGCATAGAATGCAGGATTATTCGTGAGAATGTACAGCTTATATGACCATGCAAGGAAATGAAATAGGTTTTATCATTTAGTCATTAGGTTTAATCATTAGAATTTTTAGATTCGGGGTAATACTATAAATAGGTGAATTTTGTATGCGAATATAACATCAGTAAGAAAAGAGAGAATGTGGAAAATAATTTTGCTTTGTTTAAGTTGTAATTTTGTAATTTAACGCACGCACACGTATGTACTCACACACACATACACCACCACACATACACACATGCGCACATACACACTTCACTCACACACATACACACTTGCACTCACACACATACACACTTGCACTCACACACATACACACTTGCACTCACACACATATACACTTGCACTCACTCACACAAATACACACATGCACACATACACACTTCACTCACACACATACACACTTGCACTCACACACATATACACTTGTACTCACACACATACACACTTGCACTCGCACACATACACACTTGCACTCTCACACATACACATACTCACACACATGCACGCACGCCCACACGCACTCACACACGTACACGCACACACACACAACGTATAGTGTAGTTGAAACTTAGTAAAATATATCAATAAATTATTTTTAAAGTCTTAAATACAAATTAATTTTTCATTTGAAATATTTTTTGCATAAAATTACAATCTCATCATTACAATTCCTCTTTTTTGTACCCAGCGATGTTTCCTTGAAAAAACTTATTCATGAATATATCTATCAAAGTATTCTAAAACTTTTGTGAACCCAAACAAGAAGTCTAATATATGAAGGAAATCAACATAAAGAAATGATCATGGCATTTGTTTCAAGTACACATTCGGACAATGGAAGACTATCTGCACATTTCCATTTTTCCATTTCGTGAGAAAGTTCCATTCATTCAAATATTACTTTTTGAAAAATGGAAGTAGAACTACTATTTTAGAGCTCAAAAGTAGAAGGCGAACAAGCAGAAAATATTCTTTTCACGGAAGTGTTTATTAAGTTGATGCTTGTGTTTCGGTTTGGGAACCGACGCTTCATTTTCTTTTTCATACAACAATGGAATAGGAAACTTGAAAAAACCACAGAAAAACTTGTTTCTTAAGTATATATTTATGCAAATAACCTAATAGATTCAATGCCTTGAAATTAAATGCTCTTAAGGATGAATGCAGTATTTATCGCTAGCTAACATCTTTTTATAAGGGCATCGCCGGAAAAAGTTTCGGTTGCATTATTACTTTATTAAAGAATATTTTGACCAAATTTTAATGCATTGTCTTATTTCTTTTAAATCTTAAAAAAAATATTATTTTTTTAAAACGTGAAACTTAAAATGAATGGATATTTAATGATACTGGTCTTGCATATTTATTAAGGAGTAATATGGATCAACCAACATGAAAACGGAATGAGGGATGGTCGTATAATTCTTTTTACATAATTATCTTCCATAAGACCCGGCATATAACATGCATCGGTTTATATATAATGCACACCTATATTTTCAAGCTCTATTTTTTAAGTTTTAGATATATTATCGGTATAACACGCATCTTCTTTTTTACAAGAAAAACATGAAATATACGCGTGAAACGTTCTTATATTTTGAAATTTATATTCGAGGTATTATTCTAAGTTCTGTAGAAAAACATAGAATACTTCTAGAGCTGCAACCCCTTAAGTTCATTTGGTATGTCATTTATCTTACATACATAGTTTTCCTATCTATGTAGAAGTCTTATTTTTGTACGCCCATCTCTTTTCTTCACACAATTCCTACTATTAGTTCTCTCTCCCTATACATACATATATATATATATATTGTTAAAATTTTTAATAGTTAATATAATACTTTCTATTCATTCGTTCAAGCTCAAATTCAAATGCATTTTTTTAAACTTGTAGTGAATGACACATGATGTTAATACTGTTTTTTCAAATATTAATTCATTGATTCTTTTAAAAAATGAATAAATAGTAACAAACAGAAATAATAGTCTAGCAGCGTATATAGAAAAGAAAATCGTTTGCTGTGTCTCTGTAACGCAATGGATAGCGCATTGGACTTCTAATCCAAAGGTTATGGGCTCGAATTCCACCTGGGATGGCCTAATTTCTGAGAATGTGATTTCTTTCTTCCTTCCCTTTTTTACTGGAATAATTCAATTTAATTAAGGAATAAAGAGAAACAAACAAAAAATAGTCCAACACCATATATAGAAAGGAAAATCGGAAAATTGTGCAACGAAAACTGCTTTCTATTTTGTCACTTAATATTGAGATTCTGTCATTTGTATATAAATATTTATATTAATTGTAACGATTTCATAAAAGGTATAATTAAAATAAAATTTTTCTTTGTTGACCTAAGTAAAAATTGACTTAATTTTTTTATATTACTTGTTTATTTTTAAAGCTATTATTTATAAACTCGGTGTATAACGTGCACAGTTTACCCGTAAATTTTGATATCATTCTTAGAGTGAAAAATTCACGTTATACACGGGATTTGAAAAAAAAAAAACGAACAGGGGAATAGATCTGGTTTTTCTTTGAAGAATATTTTTTACATCTTATTTATCTTTAATAAGAATATGTATATATTCTAATGAAATATGGAAAGATAAGAAACAGTAGAGGTTATTAGTTTATAAGGAAATGATTTCACACCTTTGAATATGTAACTTTTGAAATTTTTTTCTTTTTCTTTAATTAATTTTAGATTTAAAAAAAAGTAGAAGTATAATCTTTCAACCCTTTCTGTTAGATCCTAGCAAATTAAAGAGTAAAGTACAATAAAAATAACGGAGTTAATGACTATATTTTAATAATGTGTATTAGATGCATTTTTATTTAAAATGTTTCATTATATAATTTATTATCTTCACTTCTCAATTATAATTTTTGCTTGGGAACACCTCTTATTAACAAAGCTATAAATCTAGAAAACCTTAAATTATAGTGTTTTCAAGAAATTATATATTGATTTGATTAATTAATTAATAAGAATAATTATTTACAAATATAACTTTGTTGCATAAGAAGTAGATTATTTAATATGTCAACCGATCGATGCCTTAATTATTACAATGTTTAACAGTTAATACAATATATTTTGAACTTTTAATTTTATAAAAAAAAATTCAAGAAATATTATAATATTGTATTAATTAAAATGCAAAATTTCACCGTTCAACTATTTTGCTTTGTACTTTAATTTATAGAAGCTAAATTTCTGCTAACATTTTGAACAATCACTAATTTTAAAGGATATTTTACTAAAATATTGTATATTTTATTGATATAATAGTTATCGTATGCCTCAAATTAGAAAAGTTCTTTTTTACTAATTTACCTTTTTTAAAAATATTATGCTAATGAAATATGTTATTTTTCCAATTTATAATTCCACCAAATTATGAATTGCACATATTTGTTCTTTCTTGAAATTTTTAAAGAAATGAGAAATATCTAGAATGAAATGTGTTTGTTAAATCCCTTCGTATATTTTATTTCGTCTCTTGATGGGGTTTCTTTTAACAAAATTCTGTAGAATAGGAATTAGACAATATGTAGTCTGAATACGTAATTACAAGATTCTTCAAAGAATAGATTAAAATATTCAAACATGAAAAACCTTTTAACAAAAATTTTATTTTAGTTCTTTTTATGAATTGCGAATAAAAGAATTAGCAGACATACACAGTGAATATTTTAATAATTATTGAAGAAATTACATTTTATAAAAAAAATGGAATAATCAAAATTTTAGCATATCGTCTTGGATAGTTTAGTAAAACTAATTATTTCATGCCTTTATAATTTACTTTTTTATATTTCATGTTCTATGAAGAAAGTAAATTTATTTTTCTGATTCCTTATCTTTACGCTTCATATTTTGTTTCAGTCTTATTAAATAAAAACTCTTCCTTACGAATAGTTCTATTCAATTTCAAAACTGTACAACATATGAACACTTTCCTCGAACTATGACTTTTTATTACTGTGTAACTTTTTAACATTATACTTAATTAATGTATCTATATTGATGCATAACTAAGCAACTAATGCAATTCTAAAAATAATTTCATATTTATTTTTTTTCTATTGGCCTGCATATTGACAACTAAGCCTTTGCACACACGGCAAGTCCCCAAATGTAAAAACCATTTCAAGGTGGCTCTATCTAGTGGCAGCTTTCACTACCATATTTTGACGCTTGGATTATTAATTCAATGTCTCGTGGGGTGCTTAATATTGCCATGATTTAATTTTTCCGAAGTACCAGACCCACATTGAAACTCAAGGTATATTTTACATAGG
>BMAO01028944.1:0-61538 GCA_019973975.1 Trichonephila clavata | reverse complement strand
TTCTTAAAAAATCTTAACACAACTTTCCCCTACACAAGATCTCAAAATATCTAATACATTTATAGCAAGAAATTTGTAATAATTGCAATAATCTATTAAAACAAACTAGAGGTTGTTACATTAGTATGAATGTGTAGTGTTTTTATTTAAATAACAAATTGTTATAGAACTCAAAATTACTAATTGGTATAATATATGTTTAAATATCCCGCGTACGACGCCGATTAAATATCTTTTTTTTAATGCTTCTTTACTGAAATTTAACTTAATAGTGGTGTAATTAATACTTCAAATAACGAAATACGTTTTTTTGCAGTATCAGAATTTTACATATTGATGCAGTCTTTCTTATAGACCAGCAACATGTCAAATTTATTCACCATATCATTAAAAATGTTAAAATATAATAATTCTTTGGTCCAATGCTTAACGTAATAATATATATTAAAAGGATCTTACGGCTCATAAATTTAACACTATAATGATACATAACTGATAGATGATGGCAGACAGAATAAAAAAAAAAAAACTACACCCTACTAAGGGTCACAATGTTTTTTTAGCCTCCAACCTGCTCGATTACTTTCTTTTTTTTTTTATTTTCATCACCGTCAAACATGTGGCCCTGAGCACGTTGCTACTGTTTTTTGAAGAAGTCCCCGAGGAACAACTTCACGATGATATCAAATGAAAAAAGAAGTACATAAAAAAATCCTTTTTATTTTATTTCCCTTTGAAAAAATACTTACAAGACTCAAACATTTTTGCTAAAATAAGTCATTACTTTTTGGTGGAAGATGCGGTTGGTGAAGAATATTCATGAAGTGTTATTTTAGACATATAAAAAAAGTCTAAGTACCAATAAATAAAAAAAATGATAATAAAAAGAATCGTTTGCGATTGAATAATCTATAAATTTAATCATTATCGTCTCAAAGTTGTGGAATTTTTGTATTAAAAATAATAAATATAATAAATAATAAATTATAATAAAATAAGTAAAATATATGATTTATACACCATAATATATTTTTTAATTAGCATATATTTAAAAAATATTATTTCTTATGTGCAGTAGACCACAAAACTGTTCGTACACTGGCAATATCATATAATTTAATGATTAGACGAATAAAAATTAATATATAGTAATTGTAATTTGTTTATAATATCTGCAACTTGTTCGTAATGGAATAATATAATCAATTTTTAAATATGGTACAACTATATTAAAAAATTAAAAATCAAAAATTATAAAAAATTACGTTACAAAAGTTTTGTACACTTAAACAAATTCTCAACATAGCTTTATATATAAATATTGTATTTCTTCTTAATTTAGTACTTAGTAGGATATCTTTTAACATCCAGTACAACTTTTAAACATCTTGGTATGGATTTCATCAGTTTTTGTACTTTGTGCATGGATATTTCTCCATTGCTCTGTGGTTATTGTTTTTACATCATTTGTTTTATGTGTCTTAATTTTTAACTTTAAATTCAAATTCCCGCAAATATGTTTTATTGGGCTTAAATCAGGTGATTAGGAGGCGTTTTCAGAATTGGGGAACAGTTATAGAACCACCATTGGCAAACATTGAGAGCAGTGTGCTGGCATCATCATCTTTTATTGTTTTAAAAAAAAAACTGATTCTTTATTCCATTAAGAACAAGTTGAAGATAGCATAAAAAAATTAAGTTCCGAAATTTTTATTTTTATTTGTAAAAAACAATAAATTTTATAGGGAATTGCAAGTGTATGGACACTTTTGTGGTTCAATGTATATAGGGTAAATCGAATTTTTTTTTAGAATTTCTATACTTCCTATGGAAAAAAGATGTTCTCTGGTATATAGATGAAGAGAAAAATAAATTTTAAAAAAATCCATTTTTATGTTATGTACTGATACAAAAGGAATGAAGTTTAGGTATTTGAGCTTTCTTGTAGTAAAAATCAAAGTAATATTTGTTTAAAGAAAACAGGCATTTTAGTACTTTTAACATTCATTGCGATTTGATGACTCCAAATAAATATTTACAAGAAAAAACTCATTAGGCACACATTTAACAGTTTCTTTAGTATTCATTATAAAACCTTCTGTGTGAAAGAGAATTACAGTGTACGATAAAATAGAAGGGCGGGGACGACGGTGAGGGGAAGAGAGAGCTGGGGTAGAAATGTCGCAATATGCATTGTACTATCCACCTTGGTACAATGCACATCTTAGTACACCGTAGTACAATGTACTTATCAATAATCATCGCTTTTGATTAATTTTATTGAAGAAAAACAACTTGATTTTGAGTCTAAAAATAATAACAACAATCTAATCCTTTTTGGTTTTTTTTCGAAATTTCAACTTCTTTGAGGCAATATTAAATTTTGAAGCAGTTTTTCATTTGTTTTTAAATGATTTTCCCCTAATCTTCACACACACACATACTCCATACTTCATCTCTGTTCCGAATAGGCAAGTTCAAATAATAATATTATTTTTTCTCCATATAATCATTATCCACTCTAATGCAAATAAAAATTTTATGTCACTGATTTTTATATTTATTCGTTTGGCAAACATTATTAATATTATTTCCAGAATCCATGTGTTTACGAAAAGTTTATTTTATTAAAGGAAAATATTCTATGCATAATTTTATATGTTTTGTTCATTTGTAAATTTAGATTTCTGAAAACTTTGAACATGTAAAATAGTGTTTACTGAGCTAAAATCTATATCTGAAATCAACACCAAGGTTGATTTTAGACTTCTCAAAGTACAAAAAAAAAATTGCTATCATAGAAGAGGAATTTGTGTATTGATTTGCATACGCTTATTGAGTTTGTATATAAAAGCTTCATCAGTCAAAGAAAACCAAATACAATTTTGTGGAAAGATTGATTTACACTGAATTTTTTAAATATATTATAAGCAAACTAGGATTTTCCTTTTAAATTTATAGCTTTTTCCAAGAAATTGATAGAATGTAATTCTAGAAATTCTGCTCGAAATCCAACCTTTCTTACTAAAAGGATGTTTATTATTAGTTTTACACTTATATATCGATGTAGAAAATTCTGTTTTTCTAAAGATAAGTAAAATGCAGTCTTAATTTTGAATTCTTTGTTATTATTTTTTTTATTTTTAATAATTAATTAATTTGCTTTTGTTATTTACTATAGCTTTACTTTGACATTTTAATGTGTAAAAATTAAACTAAATTGCCATTTCAAATATTTTATTATCAAATATTCATGACAATTTTTAAAAAATCAATAACAATTTTAAAAATAATTGATTGCAAATTTTTTTATCACTTAAGAAAGTATTATTATTGATCATGTATTCGTATAAAAATCTCTAATTTCTGTTATAGTTCCCAACGATACACTATAATTCTAATTGTTCTTCTGATTTTACATAAGTCAAACTTAATATTCTAACTTAAGTTAAATAACGTTATTATTTGTATTATTTTTAACTGTAATTTGCTAATTTGAATTAACACTTACAAAATATTGAATTTAATTTAATTACATTACATTAAATTACATTAAAACTTTTATTCTATTAATTATTTGACTAAATCATTTTATTTTGTTGCATGTATCCAAACGTGTTGTCAATTTATACAATAATGGAAAAAAGGAGAAATTGCAATATCATGAAAGAAGGATTACACAAACACATTAAATAAAAATGTTGGGATGTACAAATGATTAGCATTTCAGTTGTGAGTTCGTGTTCTGTGTCTCTGAAAAGCTACCATGCAGAAAGGCTGATAGATATAATAAAAAATGTAATTATTTTTAAAAATTTACTTCGTTATAAATGGAAAATTGTTTTACCTGAAGTAAAATTAATGTCTATATTCAGTTTTGAAGTCAATAACGAGCATTTATAGCATCCTTCAAAATATTTAAAAATTAAAATATTTTGCTATGGAAACTATTTTTAAAATTGGAAATATAACAATTTTGTAAAATAATATATTTGTAATGAATTAAAATCATTTTGCTTTGATTATTCTACCTTTTAGATTATTCGATGGTAATTACCATAAATTCTTCTATAATTATTGAAATTTAATTATATAAAATTGCATTGATTAAGAGAAATTATTGGGACCCTGTAATATGTGAAACATTTCTTTGTTCACTTAAAAATACAGCCCTCAAATTTTTATTTCTTTGACAAAATAATATCAGCCCAAACGTTTCAGCATGAAATTTCCTATTGATGTTATAAAAATTTATGAAAATACATTTTCCTTTTTTTCGTTAAAAAAAATTACAAATTTACAAAGAGGTGAAAAATTTTCAATGAATTATCTTTCAATGATAACATGTTTTCAAAACTGAACCAATGCATGTTTTCTAATTTTAAGAAATCATAATATTTATATTGGCCCTGATGGTCAGATTTTTACAATTAATTAGGTTTTCGATACGGAGAGATTCAAAGTAACCGCATTTATTCTTTTAGAATGTATAACAACATATTTTTAAGTTCTTTTAATTGTTTTTTTCCTGTATAACGCTTAAAATGTTAATCATATATTCACGAACACCAATGTTTGAAATCTTTAACTGAAAATATTATTAAATGAACTACTTAATACATCAAATTTGATTTAGTAAAGGATTTCAACAACAAAAGTCGATAAAAAAATTATAAAAACATGTAGTTGTGGATGTGATACACTCTATAGAAAATAACATATAATAAAGTAAATTATAGAGCAATATGTAATAGTAAGAATAATAGTAATATGTAACAGTAAATAATAATATATTTAATAGTAATATAATATTCACAATATCAAATTTATGTGGATTTGTCTTGTAATAAAACAATATTTGAAAATAAAAAAGTATATTTGTATAATCTAGGTATAATAATAATTGATAATATCAGGAAATAAATATCACACAAAACTTTCACACGCATATAGGAATCTGCGAAATATAGAAATCCTACACAGAATATTTATTTTATCCAAACCTCCAGGCTAATAAGGAAACTTTTGAGAGAGAAACTAAAGACACGCATTAAGAGGAAAGAGACATAAAAAAGAATATTTACTTAGTTATACGTAAAATACACAGAAATAAGAGCCCCAGGTAAGATACTTAGATTCTTTTTTATGTAGTAAGAGATGAAAATGTTATTTTGAGATAGTTTTGTAACAAATGCGCAGTGTAGTTAAACTATTCAGTACAAATTTCAAACAAAGGTAGTTTTTTAGCAAATCAATACCTTAAGCACAAAACTGAAAGTCCGTTTTTGCCTATTATATGTGAAGTTTATAATTATTGGCAATGAGCACATATTTCAAATCAATAACTTTAATACAGGACTTATAATAACATTTGGATTTGCATATTTTATTTATATTAATTTTGTTAAAAATAGCTTATTTAAATCCTTAAATTAACCTAACTATGCGATATTAATATGCAGTGAAAATTGGGTTACACGAAACTAAGTGGAATGGAATATTTTTTCGTGTTAAAGATATTACAAAAAAAACATATATTCAACAAAATTAAGTTATTACAATACATTTAATTTACACAGATATGTATACAAGCATGTGTATTCACAAAAATCAATCAAACTAAAACATTCACAAAAAAAGGAAATTTAATACAAGTTTTTTGACAAGCTAGTTTTTGAAAAAACAAAGCCATTATTGAGATTTTGGAAAATAATTTGATTGTTTTCTTTGCATTGTCTTTTTTTAACATCGAATTGTTAACAAATTGTTCGATGTCGTTTATTTAGTTATTCATTTCACCAATGGAATATGTGTCTAAATAACGGCGCATACTTTTCATAACGATCCTCGTTTCAAATGATGAGGGAACTGGAGCTCTGCTTCATTCATTTAATTTCATCGTTGATATCTACATCAGCGATATTTTTTGAGCTTTGAACAAACTCCAAAATGTTTTTGCCTGCCATTATTGGGGCTGTGTAAGCATAATCGTCTTCTACTACAACGAATTCTTCCGTTGATAAATTAGGAGAGTCCAATCATTCGGAAACTTCCCCAAACACCTGGTGTTTTCAGATTTTGTTAATTCCCAGAAGGGAAATGTTTTCGTGTTAGGAAAAAAAATGCATCAAAATACATAGTATTTCTTTGGGAGCGTTGTATTATTTCGTGTTAACAGATATTTCATCTTAAGCCTTTTCGCGTTTAAGGTGTTTTACTGTAGTTTAATAAATCCGACAGCAGTAGCCAAATGATCACGGGCAGTGATGTTGACGGCAAGAGTTAATTTCACAGCCTTGGTTCCTCTAAAACAACTTGTAGTACAAAAGGATTATTTACATGAAATTAAACTAAACAAAAAATCCTCATATATCGTAAAATAAACTTTATTCAGGTTCCAAAGACATTTGACTGAAGTTCAGAATTTGTTTTCACTTCTAATAGCACTAGTATAATTTCTAAAATGACTAAACCAAAAAAATCATGCTCCATTAAAAAATCTACTTTCATCATTTCTTTCTTGATAAAAGAAAAGTTTATTTCGGTTTTAATATTATTCTGCATTTAAACAAATTATTAAGCACTTAAAGGTCCTGTATGTTTTATATAGGGCAGATATTTTAAACAAAGCTTTTAAAAATATCCTCTAAATTCTAAGCCTTTCTTTTGTCTCTCAGAGAACATTAACTACAGTCAAAGTCAACAAAAAAGTTTATTTAAATTACAAAATTGTATATTACTTTCGTTTAAGAGGATACGTTTATATTTGTAGACAGAGAGATTTGATTTCTCTCTCTTTAATGATGTTGAAATTATAGCTGGCATTGATTCTGACGAGGATTGGATTCGAGCTGATACACGTTAAACCTATCTATGCTCAAAGAACTCACGTTGGTGTAGTTTGAAAAGCAAGGTACAAGCTCAAGTGTTGTATTTGGCATTGCACTTGTTACTTGTCAGCGGTTCGCAATTAGATCTGTTGCCAATAGCTCTCTCACATGTCGTACTAAAATGCAAAGTTTATATATAAGCAATCAATATCTATTATACTATTAATTACTGGTTCTTTATACATGGCTTCCTCTGGTAAAGTCAAATAGTTCTTGAAATTATGCACCTTTCAGAAATTTTAAGTTAAATCACTTTTATTTTTCTTTATTCTAATGCTTTTTAAGTATTTTTAAGATAGCTTCTAATGACATGAATACCTTATACAATTTTACTAGAGAGTTTAATTATAACCTCACACACTCTCTATTGGGCGAGAACTAGTCCCTGCTTTATTTTGTCAGAACTTATATTACAATTTTTGCATTTACACACGGGTTTTGTCTTTCAACCTATTTTTAAACTATGATTTTAACTCATTCATTTTTACTTGTTAATTTCCAAAAAATGACTTTTGATCTTGTGTCTCGTATATTTATATGTAACTCAAAATTATCCTACATTCCATTATAATATTAGATGTATACTTTCGAAAAATAGTTACAAAAAGAGAAGTACAAACAGAAAATGTATTGTAAAAAAATTCATCCTCCTTGGCTTTCAATTAAAGAAGAAAAACATTAAAACCTTAATATCATTCCAAGCACAATTTCTTGGAGTGGTATTTTTTTAATTGAATGGAACTCAAAAAGAATTCACCGGTGACTTTGCGGTTGAAAAAAAGATCATCCTTAACACTACTCTGAGCGGTTTGTTACTCATCCGTAAAATAAGTTTTAATGCTTGAACGCTTCTATGTATCTTTTTCTACCGCCATTTATCAGATTCATCACTCCTTAAAAATAATCCCAAGAACCTTAATTTTTAAAAATGAAACATCTCATTTTAGGGGAGACATATGTCATTAAAAAGAAATACAATCATTAGATTTTGTTAAAAGATATCTTTTAACAAGTAAATAATGGCATTAAGGACAAGACATTGATTACAATTTATTTTATTGGATTTTTCAGAATATATTTTTACGTATGTGTATATTAGTTGTAGGCTATTTATATGTTATATATACACACACACAACACAATAACGAGGTATGACAAATTTGTTATTTACATTTCATAGTTTTGAAATTGTCCATTTATTTACACTTTATTGCATTTCTTGATTTCATTCCGTGCTCAAAATCTTTACATAATAGAGCTAGATTTTCCTTAGAGTTAATCTTGTTTTTTGCAAGGACATTTATCAGTATATCCAAATATATTTTCTCATTAATATGGATAAATCTCAATAATCTTAATTATGCATAAATTTGTATCTAAGTATGTTTTTTAAACTCGAATTTTTTATATAATTACCATTGTACTTACTTTTAATATAATTGTTACCAAAAATATATATATTTCCTTATTTTCCAATTATACAGATATGCTACATTTTAAAAATATGAAATCTTCTAACGACTTTTGATATTTCAGTTGATGAAATATGTGGAGCAATGAGACTTCCACCAAAGTATGTGAGGAATGTTAAGTAGGTGAGAACCAGCTGTATTTATTCGCTTTTATTATTAGTACAGTAATTTCTGTCAATGCATAAGCAAAGACTTACCAAATTCTTTTTCACCCTGTTTAAGAATATGTACAATGGTTACAACATTCACTTCATTAATCTTGTCTTTAAAAGGGCAGGTTGCATACAGAGTAATTTCCTTCTGACCTTCACGTAATGTTATGCTAACCTTTCTGCTCCTTAAGATTGTTAGTTGTTGAATACGCATTCCGTATTCGGGTCAAAGAAAACTAACCTTTGTTTCCTTTGGGTTTATTAATTTATACCAATCTGTTTCTTGAAACATTTGTTACAATGTATATCTTCCTCATATATGGGAGGAGGAAAATAAAATGTCAGTGTGCAAACTAAGAAATATGAATAAGAATAATTGTTTATTTGTTACATAAACACGAGTGTTATAACCAAAATATTTCGTATTCATAAGTCTAAGTGGTTACCTCAAAAGGCACTCCACTCTTCCAACTTCTAAATCATATCAATATCAGGACTATAAATCTATACATGCTTATTCCTCATCATCAACTCAACAACACTATCTTTAATGGCTTTGAGAATCGAATACACGACGAGATGAAAACAATTTCACCTAAAACCTCATGACCATAAATATTCAGCAAATACAGTCACAAAACAAGAAATATGGATCAGAGCAAATATCAGTAATTAAATGCGTATTTAGTGACACTATAGTTGCACCTACGTCGATTGGCGTATGAAAATATAACTATTATTTTTTCTTGTATATGTATAGATGATGGTTAAAATTTAATGAGTTACTTATTTCCGTCAGTGTTTTTCAAACTTTCAATAGTGGTGACCCAATTTTCATCCCCCCCATCTCTTACAATAACAATGTATTGCATGCAATAATGTACTTTGCCGTTAAAGGTACGATTTTAATTATAAAACTTACAAATTATATCAAGATAAGTATGAAGTTTTGTATATAGTTTTATATGTAACAAGCCCATGAGAGTCGCTAGTAATTAATAAATTTGTTTTTAATTTGGTATTGTGAATTAATTATCAGTACTGATACAGAACAGTGATACATTTATATAAGTACATTATGTCAGTGAGAATGTGTATTTTATTTTTTATTAAGTTAGAATATATATTTGGCTTTCTTTCTTTCAGTAAATTGATAATTATTTTAAATCTTATATTTTCGATATGCTCACGATCTCCAAGTAGGATTATCACGCTCCCTTGGGGAATGAGACGCACAGTTTAAGTAACTCTTATATACGTGACTGTCACTTTCTCCAAAGTTTCCTCCAATTGTCGTCAAAGATCCTCGTAAATTGTAAGTAACACCAAGTGAGGAAAACAGATTTAGAGATCATTCTTTTTTTATTACAGCATTTTATATTATTTATTCTATCTTGTGTCAAATTTTCCTTTCCTCTGAGTTTGTGAGCTTATGCATATTAATTACGAAGTAAGCTGCATCTTCCAGTTCTTCTATATAAGATTTCTCCCGCAGACATACAATATTTAGTACAAGTCAGGTTAAGTTGAGTGATACACCAATCTTTTATAAAAAGATATATTTAACATTAATAAGAAATTTTGATTCACTTTTTTTGCCATTTTTATGCTGCTGTCATCTGTTTCACTGAAGTACAGACTGTATATATTGATCGTATTCTTCTTCTTAAAAAGAACCCAATGCTTTCAATTCAAAATTATACCTTAAAATCTATTTTCATCTATGAAACTTTTGTTTACAAAAAATCCCTTGTAATAAAAACTTTAAAAAGATCTGAATATGTAGACAATAATGAAAAATTTCAGAAAAAAAAACTTGGACAGTTTCCAACCTATGTTCGTTTTCACCAGCCGTTTCTCGAAATTTAATGTGTTTTTGATTCAATTATATCAAATAAAAAATGTTTATATGTACGTTACAACAGCATTTGAGTCTGAACTACTTGTTTAACGGATGGAACTCGAGTAAAAAGCACAAAAATCATCTAAAAAAATTGTTATAGTTACTTTTTTTTTAATTTAAAAAAAGTAGATTATTGCTTAAAAAGAAAGAAAAAGAAAATCAAATTGACTTACTTTATCCATTACACTAGTTTTTTTAAATATATATATTTTATATATATATATATATTGTTATGCATCTCCTGGAATCAATAAATATAAAATATAACTGAGAAACAATTATCATATTGACAGTAAGCATCCACACGGTCGTCACTCACACTCTAAGAAAAAACTGAAGAATGGGGTTATTTCCACAATTTCTAGTTATAAACGTGAAGGATTGTGATTTATTAATAGCAATCATTTTTATCGCATACATTCAAGTTATAGTAAATTTAAAAAAAAAAAAAATTAAGTTTTATTCTTAAATTTAATTAGTCCTTTTACTCTATCAATTGCCCCAACTTTTATTTTTTTGTGAAGCTTCCTTTTCTTTTAAACCCACTTTTTGCTGCCTTTCATACAGATTAAAGGCTCCTAAACTACAACATTACAACTAAGAAATTTAACATATTAGAAAAAAATGTTCGATGTGACAAAAATAGTTTTTTTCAAAGTTCATGAAGAAAAATTGATTTTCAGCATACTGCCCTTACTCATAAGTAAATTACTCTATAAATGTAATTCTTACCAAGTTAAAGCTTACAGAGTCAATGTTCATATACAGTGGACCCCAAAAGTGTTCGTACACTTGCAATTTCCTATAAAATGTAATGTTTTCGAGTAATAAAAATTTATATATTGGAATTATAATTTTTTTATGATCTTTGCAAGTTATTCTTAATAGAAGGACATAATTATTTTTTTTAAAATGATATTACTATTATTTTTAAAAATTAATAATCAAAAAGCTATTGAAAAATTATGCCACAAAAGTCTTCGTACACCTAAGAAAAATCTCAATTTAGCTTTAAATATTGTATTTGTTTCTTACTTTTGTACTTAGTAGGATATATTTTAATGTCTACAATAACTTTTAAATGTTTTGGTATAGATTTAATAAGTTTTTTGTAATTGCTGCATCGGTTTTCCTCCATGCTTCTGTTATTATTGTTTTTACTTCCCATTATGTGTTTATATGTCACGTTTTCTTTTTTTTTAATGCAAATTCTCACCAAATATTTTCGACTGTATTAGATAAATTGATTGAGAAGGTTTTTTCAGAATTTTGTACAGTTATAGAAGATACCAGCGGCGTACATTGAGAGCAGAGCGCTTGGCGTCATTATCCTGTTAAAAAATGAAGTAGTCTCCTATATCCAAATTTTCACCGGATAATTTAAAATTTCACTTTAAAATATTTAAATAGAGCTGATAATTGACAATACCATCAAAAAATACCAATTTGCCTTATTTTGAGGCCAATTTACACCTCCACGCAAGAACACTTCCTTCTCCATGGTTTCTTGATCCAATTTGATTATTGGGATTATGTTTCAGAAAATGCAAAATTGATAGCTAATTTATTGGGATGACGGAAAATTAAACATTTTTGGTTCTCATGGGCAAATAATAGTTTGTAAGCGAAAAAAGGAGGAATTTAATCCCATGAAATTATGTGGAACAAGAACCTCTCCACCTCCATGCTGAAGCATGGAGGTGGAGAAGTTTTTGCGTAGGGGTGTAAATCGACTTTAAAATAAGGTAATTTGGTTTTTTTTATGGTATTGTGAATCATCAGCTCTATTTAAATATTTTAAAGGGAAATTTTAAATTATCCGGCGAAAATTTGTATATATGAGACTACTTAATTTTTTAATAGGATAATGAGGCCGAGCACTCTGCTCTCAATGTACGCCGCTGGTGTCTCTATAAATGTCCAAAATTCTGAAAAAACTTTCTCAATCAGTTTATTTAGCCCAGTAGAACATATTTGGTGAGAATTTGATTTTAAAAAAAGAAAACATGACATATAAACACATACTGGGAAGTAAAAAAGAATAATAACAGAAGCATGGAGGAAAACCGATGCAGAAATTACAAAAAACTTATTAAATCTACACCAAAACATTAAAAAGTTATTGTGGACATTAAAAGATATCCTACTAAGTACTAAAGTAAGAAATAAATACAATATTTAAAGCTAAGTTGAGATTTTTGTTAGGTGTACGAAGACTTTTGTGGCATAATTTTTCAATAGCGTTTTGATTATTAATTTTTAAAAATAATAGTTATATCATTTTTTTAAAAGTAATTATGCCATTCTATTAAGAATAAGTTGCAGATATTATAACAAAAATTACAATTACAATATGTTAGTTTTAATTAGACGAAAACATTAAATTTTATAGGAAATTGCAAGTGTACGAACACTTTTGGGGTCCACTGTGTATATATAAGCACAAGTGGAAGTTGACTGACTTAAAAAGATGTTTAAGCCTGCAATATTCGTTCCTGAGGTTGTTCGCTGTTGAATTACTGTCGCTTAACATTTCTTGCTAAATCTTCGGGCTGTACTTCTATTTTTGCTTCGATTATTTATAATTATAGTAATTAAGTATATATTATTATTTATATTGACTGTATTTATTTAATTCATCATCTATCTAGTTTTTTGTTTCATAACTTCTTAAAATGCAATTAAATTTGTTTCTGAATTTGTTATCATAGTCTGCCTACATATAAATATCTTACTGTTGCTTAATTTCTTCTGGATTCATATGTTTCTTTGAAAAAGAATGTATTTATGCTACAGTCATGCAGTAAAATTTTGTTGCTCGAAATGGCATGTCTTAAACTAAGTTATCATCTTATCAGTTTGTATTGTTTTTATCTTATAAGCAGTATGTAAAATTGTGCAATATTCTTCATTTTAATTATTGTATGCATGAATGCCCTTAGAAATATGCTTTTTAAAGAATAATTGAATATATAATTTTTTAATTCTTTTCTTACCCCTTCGTCAGTTATATTATTGCTTAGTAATAAAAACGTCCATAACTTTTATCTATTCATTTATTCGTGCTACAAAAATATTTCTTTTCTAAAAAATAACGAGTTTAAAACACGAATGTTTTTGTTTGATATTGCACATTTCGTCCCCTTCCTTGCTTACATTTTATATTTTATACGTTATAAAATGTACGCACCACCTAAAATAATTCGCGCGAAATCTGTTTTTAATAAAAATATTTTGAAGCGCATAATTCGTGTTTTTCTTCCATTGTTTTTAAAATAAAAGCGGAGATTATGCAAAATTCTATTAAGAAAAAAGAAAGGAACGGCCTTCACAAAAAAATGAATTTGGGTTTTTCTCGAAAACTATCGAGGCATAAAACATGTTCTCCTCATTTCCAACCAAATATTTGTTTAACAAATTACTTTGGTCTATCTCGACAACTCCATAAAGTCCACCCTGTTCAAAAATTCTTTTATGACGCGGTACCTTAGATTGCACATTTTTACTTGCTTTTAAGGAAAACTCTTTATTTTAAAGCAGCGTTTGAAAGTAATTTTGGAAAGAGGAGTTGAGTGAAAAAATTATACGCGTGTTTTTAAAAGAAAAATAACTTATTGGTATTATTTATGTATGACCAAATCTAAAAATCTTTACTAAATGCTTAAAATCTTTCATAAGAAAAAAAAATGTTCATGTGGGTTTCTAAAATGGATTAAGTGAATTTCTTTTTACCATTTTTTTCCTTGAACCTTTTTAAAAATAGAAAATTAGAGAGAGAAATCGATCATATTTTCATTTTATAATTAGAAAAATTCATGCCCTTTTTTAAAAAAGCATAGATAAAAGAAAGAGATTGAAGTAATATCTAGCTAAATGTCTCTTTATTTATCCAACAATATATATATAGTAGTAAGTACGGAAGCTATCAAATTTTAAAGTCAGCAATGTTTATAATACTGTAACATCCATACTTTTATATATTTTTTTTTATATTTCCTCTATTTTTTAAATTTTTCTTATTTCCATTTAAAATCTATTGTCTGGTTATCTTACAATTTCAATTCTTTTCAGTTTGATCATGTTTATATGTTTATTCATCTCTCTCTCTTGTAGAGAAATTTTGATTATATATATATATATACTGCTGTTTGTAAAAAATGAACACTATGAAGAAATAATCAGAATTAAATGAACTTTGCAGCAAATATCAATTATAGTATGTTACGTAATGTAGTCAAGTTTCAGAGCCACCGGCCATGCGTGGTTTGCGCAGCGCCCTCTGAACTGATGCTGAAAGCGTATAATTAGAAGGCTGTAGCGGGACGTTGAAAATAGTTAATGATTATTTGTTAGTGGTGAACGTTTAGTGAGATCTAAGTATACCTCCACCATGAAATAAGGAGAAATTCCAACAACTTACGGAATTTGAACGGGGGAGGATTATCGGCCTTCAAGAAGGAAGATTTTCCTATCAAGCAATAGGAGCTCGTGTACAGCGGAACAGTTCCTCAGATATGCGAGTTTGGAAGCAGTGGACCGACGAGCAGCAAACAACTCGAAAAACTGGCAGTAGATGACGGAAGGTGACGTCAGCGCGCGACGATCGCACCAGCTCCGCATGGCGGTGAATGACCGTACAGCTTCCTCCAGGAAATTGGCAGTACGTTAGTCTACTCCTACAGGGGTACTAATGTCGGTTTCGTTGATTCGTCGACGTCTGCTGCACCGTGGACTGCGTGCAAGGGTGCCTTTATCCAGGATATATATATATATATATAATATATATATAATATAATATATATATATAATATATATATATATATAATATATATATATATAATATATATATATATTATATATATATATATCTTTGACTGTAAAACAGTTACAGTCAAAGACACACATCACCTCAAGGAACCGAAAGGTAGATGTACTCTTAAAATTTGTGTCTCGCCCCTGACGGAAGAGATGCAAGCAATGCCCACAATGCAACACGTATGAGATTCCCCTATGCTAACTATGCTCTATATAGTGTTCAAAAGGAAAGTGTTTGGCCCTTTCTTTTTTCACGAGCAAACTGTCACAGAAGTCGCATTTTGAATATGTTAATCTTTTGGTAGAAGCTACAGTTTCTATACAACTTTATACCCAATTGGATGATGCACCACTACACTTTTAAGCCTACGTGGAAGATTACCTGGATGAACATCTCCCTCACCAATGGATTGGATGAGCCGTGGACTACAACATGCTACTCACTCAATGGACATCAAAAAGTCCTGATTTAACATCTTGTAATTTCTTCCTGAGGAGGTATTCGTCTCACCCCTTTCTGTTGAATTAAAAGAGTAAAAACAGCTTATCAATCAGCTATTGAGGGTCTTGTTTCAGGTACCTTAGCACGCGTATGGGCAGAAATCAATTATCGGCTGAAAGTGTCTCACGTGACTAAAGAAGGACACTTAGAGCACATCTGCGACTGTCTAACACAATTTTAAAAAATTCCATATAATTGTGTGAGAGATAACGTATAATTTATTACATTGTTTTTGATTTAGGGCTCTTTGAAACTGTATACATCTTTATGAATCGTCATGTATATCTGGTTACATTTAAGATGACTGACTATGTTCGAACCAGTGATTTTGAAAAACCGTATAAATGGATAATGTTTTATATGTTTAGTGTCAGTTGAATTAGATTATACATTACAAATTGTTTTACGAATAATATTACAAGAAAAAAATATTTAAAAAGCAAATTTTAGGACAAAAATAAAGACAGAATGACATATTTTCAAAACATGCTACTTTTACAAAAAATACTTCTGCAATAATAATGTTTTGCTATAGCGGGCTAATATACCAAGGTTGAACTAAAATTTTTGAAACACTCAGCTTAGATGTGGATTTATCCATTTTTATAATATCAGAGAGCAGAGAAATTTTGAAAAAAAAAATCACTCATTATCATTCTAACTGAATTCTGGACCTAATGGGAATTTTTAAATAATCCTAGCTCAGCGCCTGTATAGAAATCTTAGCTATATCACGATCTGTACTTTAGAGAAATATATTTCATAAAAGCAGAATGCTTAGAAAATATGTCATTCTTTCTTAATTTTTTCAAAACAAAATTGACTTTTAATAATTTTATACTAAAATAATATTCTTGAAATAATTTTATACGTATAATCTAATCCAACTAACAATAAGTATAAGAATCTTGTCCATTTATACGTTTTTCCAAAACCAGGGTTCCGAACATAGTCAGTGCCTTAAAAAACTAGTACTAATTTTAGCCACAGATATCTTTACATTAAGTTGTATTAATTTAATTTTTTATGACAGTTCTGCTAAAGTTACATAATAACTATTTTCGACACAGATATCATCAATTTTAGCTACTCAAATGACTAAGCTGATACCGGAACTGATACTTAACTTTCCCTCCACGTTTAGAACCCAATTATGGTTTAATACTGGTATTAGTACTCCATATATTTTTGCTGTACATTTATCATACATAATTATCTCACATTTCATTATTACGTAATTTGTATGCTTTCTGAATTAAATGAGACAATTTGGCTTCATCGTTTGCATCTTATTCATTAACCTCCTCGTTTGTATCTTATACATTCTTTTTTTTAATTGAGATATGTTCATTATAATATTCATTTTTGATTGCGTATTGCATATCTATCAACTGGAGAGTTAATTTTCCTATTTTATCTTATTAATTATGTATTTTGTTTCTTTTGGATTTGCATGTATGTTATTCACATTTGCAGGTCTTACTTTGTGCGTAGTCTCATAGATACATAGTTACCTTTTGGACTGATTAAAATCTACTTTTAATTAATATGATTGCGGGGAAAAAATATTTGTTGATGGATATGTGGGGTTTGTTTGGAATACATTTATTAATTTACTTTTTGAATATATTTTATTGCATTTTATTATGAGATGGAATTACTTGTGTCGTATGTTTATGCATTCGTCTTCCTTTTTGGTTTTGCCAGGACTCAGGTTTCGTCTCGTCACTTGACCATAGGTCAAACTTACGAGGTTCGTCGCGTCGAATATTTAAAAAATTCCTCATAATTTTACTTCAAAATTTAAAATTGTTGTGAAATTTTGTAATTTGAAAAATTTCTACTTTTCTGTTTTTTTTCAACATACAACTATTTTTAAAAAGGCTACATTTTCGTTTCCAGGGACTAAAAAATTGCAACGAAAGAATTGAAAAGTGAGTGAGTGATTTTTAAATTCGCACTGTTCGCCTATTCGAGGGTTATTGGTGACGGACCTTGACATTTTCAACCATGGTCAAGTGACGAGGACGACACCTGAGCTTTCACCCATCTCTACTAATTATTACACCACACCAACGCAAGAACAAATTTCGAAAAAGGGAGTTTTAATGACATAGTTAAAGAAATCACTCACATCGCGCGCATACACACACATAAGTGCTATCGTCCTGAGGGAAACAGAAAATTCCCATGAGGATTAAGTTATGCACTCGGTAAAAGCCCGTGCAACGCCGGGCTAAGCGGAGAGGAAATAAACAAAGATTTTTCGATAAATAGTATTGGAAGGGCTGATTTTGTGAAGAGAAGGGAAAACTTTAAACGAGAAAGCCATGATACGCAATCATGGGCCATGCACTCACATCGTACGCGTCACACCCACACAAAAGTGCTGGCGTCAGAAAGAAAGGAGGAAATTAACATGAGGATTAAGTTATACCCTCGGTAAAAGCCCGTGCAACGCCGGGCCATGACAGCTAGTATTGCTTTATAGTGTGACGTCACACTCAGTCTCCCCCACATCAATGTTACGTCTTTAAAGCTGGTAGATTAGACGTGCATACACTCCTTTATACAATGGGTAGGTCTAAGCTTGTGTGGGCGCGGTTGCCTAGTGTGCAAGATCACGGACTCGTGTCCGGCGTGTCATAAGTTCGAGCCTAGTACTGCTGAAGACCCGTAGAGAGGATCGCTGTTCATTAAATCCGTGGAGGATCAAATGTCCTCCCAGTGCTATGGTGTGGAGGTTTGGAGAGGGAGGTTTCAACTGAGGTGTAGTTCTCATGATTTGACTATTGCTCAAAAATACAAAGTTCGTTGACAATTGCCTTCATCTAGCTTTATAGCGCGACGTTAATGTACACTCACTCACGTCTAAGTTTGTGTAAAAGGAAATCTAATGTTTGAAGGTATGATAGAAGGGAACACATTGAACAATCTCACGATCCAAGTATATAATAAAAACGTGGAGAATAATATAACGATGAAAACATTATAAAAATTTCCTTTCTAACCTTCTGAAAAAGATGAAATGTCTAATCTTAAAGTTTTGTCAATTCCAGAACAGTAAATCATTATTTTATTGTCTTCATTTACAACAAAAGAACCCTTCCTACCTTTTTTTCTATCGGTTTGTCGAAATGAATTTTATCACCATTGCGACTTCTTTTCGAAAACATCATATTTCTTCCATCTGTTGTTGAATGCTGCCTTTCTCGCGTAAGATATCATAGCTTCTTCAAAAGATGTCTTGATGTGTCTTCTACATCATTGCTTCTGATACCTATTCCCTCCAAATGTGTCTAGACTTTAGTTTATCTTCAAATTTTATGTCTCTACTTACCCGTTCTTCGTATTTTTTCCTATTCCACACCCACTCAGATTTCTTATTCTTAAGGGTTTTCATCTCCAGTTTACCTTCTTACTGTTCTTTGAATGATTTTGGAATGTATACTGTGATTCATACAACGCCTCTGTTATATATTCCAATGTGCAGCTCCACATTGGGAAAAATATATTTATTTTATTTCATTAGTAAAGGTCTGAAATGGCAAGACATATATAGTGTGCGTGCGTGTGCGTGCGTGTGTGTGTGTGTGTGCGTGGCGTGCGTGCGTGTGCGTGCGGTGGTGTGTGCGTGCGGTGTGTGTGTGCGTGCGTGTGTGTGTGCGTGTGTGTGTGTGTCGTTCATGAAGAATCAAGTACACTTATCCTTATCATTATATTTTTTCGTACTTTCGAATTTTACCTAACAAAAAACACATTTTATTGTTTTATTCTATATATAGACTAAGAAATAAAGTTTTCACTGAATTTCTCTTTCGGCGCCGCATTAGCAAATGACTTTTTTACAAACTTGTGGGATGGGATTTGGATGTAATACTTAAAACATTTTCCACAGAAAATTCCATTTCTGTGTGACTGCGGTAGTTGAGGCAACTTTGCATCGAATCGAGAATGAAAGTTTCAGTGCCAAAGAAGTTCTGCCATGTTGAGGGATAGAGGGGATAATGCATGTTAAATCTGTCGAGTGTTTAAAGTTCTCATGTTGGCGTGGTGTTGAAATTTGGAGAGTGAGGCGCCAGGACAAATGTTCTCCTCGTCACTTGCCCGAGTCTGAAAAGTACGAGGTCCGTAATGTGCACATTAACTTGCGTCACATAAACAAAATCAAATATCTTGTATTCACTAATTATTTCATTCTATATTACAAATAAACTCCGGAAACAGCAGCTCCAAATTATAGCAGATTTAAAACAAAAATAAAATTTATCAACTAAAAGATATTTTAAAAGTTCATACTCATGAGTTAGAATCCTTATGTCACTGAAGAGCCACCATGTAAAGCAAGGGTGTCAAACTCACGTCCCGCATGTGGCCCGCAAAGAGCCTTTTTGAGTCCCGACTAGTATATCGACACACAATAATATATAATCTGGCAAAAGCAACTGAAAAGGGAATATTTAACGTAATTTCCGACAACATGATTAAATTAAGTTTAGATGATACTGCATCGCATCAAACATACGCAGAGAAATTTCAAATCTTAGAACTGAATTTGAAACAAGATTTAGAGATTTTAATTCTTTGGAAGACAATTATTATTATTATTATTATTATTATTATTATTATTATTATTTGATTTTCTTAGTAAATATAGACTTCCTACCCAGCCACATGCAAATGGAGGTGATCGAGCTTCAGTGGAACTTATATTTGAAGACCTAATTAATTAAAGTGGGTGTGCCTTAATTTTACAAATATTTATCTAGTACGTTTAAAAATACTGGAAAATTCACAAATGAAATTGTCTCCACGTTATGAAGTACTTATCAGTGCGAGCAGTTATTTTCAACTATGAAAGAAATTAATGTGACACACACCTTTTCTTTGGGATCTGTTTTGAAATGATCACTGTGAAACAAAAAGTGAAAGTGTACAAAATTTCTCCCGAAATAGGAAAGATAGTAGAAGGGAAGCAATGACAAGGGTCAGGACTTAAACATTAAATTTTTGTTGTTCTTCTATATAAGTTTATTTTAATGAATTATTTAGAGGGGAAAAAAAACGATGTTTCTAAAAATATTGCTTTTTTTAGGCCTACCTAAAATTAAACCTTGTTTGTTTGGCCCAAGTTAGCCTTTGAGTTTGACGCTTTTGATCTAAAGGGTCTGATGCCCGTTAAATCTGTCAATACTCAAAGTTCTCCCATTTGTGTGGAGTTGAAATTTGAAGAACGGATCAGAGGTGGGTAGGGGGTGCAAAATAACGAGACCTTGCTTCGTTGGTTTTGACGTTCATAATGGATCAAATCATTCATAACGTTTGGTTATATTAGCGTAGTAGCTGCGTCATGAGTTTTATAGTATTCCAGTGGAGCGCAGGCTTATACTCTGATTGTATTTAAGAGAAAAATAGAGATTGATGCTTGTGTTAAATAAAACAGACAAATTGCAATAAAATTTAGTTCTCAAATTTTTATTCTATAAAATGAGGAATCATAAATGCATGTTTTATCTTGAATGTAAATGAATTGCTGCAATTTTGTAATGTATTGTTGATTGTATAAAATCTCAAAAGAAAAAAAAATCACATGGAGGGACGTTTGGAGATCTTGGTGGAAATTATTGGGCCTCCACATCCTACACATCAGCAAGGAAAAATTATATCCAAAAACACTCGAAAATGCATGGTCCATTAAGGACATGTTCCATCTTGATGGAAAATAATAGTGGGTTGTAAATGCTGCATTTGCGGTGTTGCGTAAATGTACATCATGCCCTTGTAAATAAATGTTTGCCGTTGTAGAAATATCAAATAAAAAAAATGATCATACGACTATATTTTGTGAAACAGCAGACCACACACTCTGATTTTTGGACTGTAGCCGTAGTTTAAGATACTTCGTCTTGTATATCTGATGCACAAACGTTTTATAAACTAGAATACAGTAATACCTTGACTTACGATACCCCGACTTACTCGAATCCGAAGTTAAGCAATTTTCAAATCTCATCGATTCTTTTTTTTTCCATCACTGAAACTCAGAAGAAATCAGTGCCAGAGCCTGATGAAATTGGTAATGTGAATGAAGAAGTTGTCGATCTTGCCAGACACAAATAAATTTAGTACAGTAATGACGTTCAAGAATTAATGGATCCCCACATTAAGGAGCTGACAATTGAGAAATACATGAGCAAGAGCAAGACATTGAGGAACTTGACAAAAAAACCTAGTTCAGTTAGAAAATCAAATGACAGTTGGTAATTTGACAGAAGTCCTCAATTTAATTGAAAAAAATTTTACAAATTTTAGTAAATACCGACTCCAACGAAGAGCGTATTTTTTCAACAAAACGAGGAATACAAAAAATTATTAGCAGGCTTCGAGGAAATTTTGCAGGAGAGAAAAATAATTTTGAGTCGACAGACTACTTTGTTAGAGATTTTATGAAACCGTCTGCATCAAAATAATTTCGATTTGTGATTTTGTATTTGTTTTATCTAAGATTTTACTAACCATTTTTTTTGGAATTATACTTTTCTTTCTTTTCCGGCCCCAACTAAAAGTAATTTACATATATTTATACGTGAAATTGTACCCCGACTTACGCAATTTTCACTCACAGTCCTGCCTATAGCGTAAGTTCGGGGTATTACACTGTAATCCTTTTTTAGTTTAGTCAATTTTAAAGACAAAATTTTTATTAATTCATTTCTTTAATTTTCTTACCTTTTTGAGCATGGCAGGGAAAGACTGTTAACTTCATATGATTCAAATATATCGCACAAATGCTTTCATTAAGAATACTTTTTTTTACCCAAATAATATCGTCTGTTGTTGTTTCTTATGCCACCTGATCTCGACTGCGTCAGATCCAAACCCATGAAATTCATCATGGCAAGAGGCTAGCTGTACGCCAATACTTGGTCGTAGCCTTGAGCAACCATACAAGTGCACTACAATTTAGCTCCATCTTACCCTAATTTAGAGGAAAAACCAACTGAGGGGGTCAGGGTCTTTCCATCTCTCTACCACATCCACCAACCTCACGAAAGGACTTGCGGCTTGATGGCTATTTAGAGCATCCCCATGCCGCAAAAGAGAGAGAGAGAGAGAGCACAAACCATTTACAAACATTCATGCCTTCTCCGGAATTCGAAGCCAATCCCTACGTCACAGTAGTCAGCGTCCCTAACCACTGTACCGGATTGGTGATGTGACAAATGCTAAGGAATGGTATTTAAATTGTGTTAGCATGATTCAGTGATAAATTTTAGAAAATTTCTGAAAATGTTTTTTTCCAAATTTAAATGTGTTTTTATAATTTTGTCTTACTTGTAGGAGCATAAAAAGACAACTTTAATTAAAGTACTGTAGAATTTATATTTAAGAAAGGACTGTGAACTGAAATGAAGAAATATAATTAAAATAAGACTAATGATCTTAGTAAGCACCATCGAAATTACACACACACACAACAGATGATAATTAAATGTCATGACAAAACACAATTAAATATCAACCCAACGATTAATAATTTAAATCATGCATTCAAAAAACAAGTATTGTTAGTAATTATTTTCATTATTTTAATTAGAGAATTATTCAGTCATAAATTAATTGAAATTAAAAGGAAGCTATCCACAAAACTTTCGAAACATTAGTTAATCTAAATAAATAGAGCTTTAGCTAATAAGACAAGAAAAAATAAAGCATTATCCCCCAAAGAAATTTTTCTCATTTAATTTCACATTACACAATGGCTTGGTTATCGTTAATTATTTATAAATGTCCTAATTTAAAACCCCCAAAAAAATCATTTATTATCAACACGTACTCGTAAATATCTATTTTATTTATAAGCTAAATATATATAGAATTACATGCAAGATAAGAGAATTAAGTAATTAAAAACATGTATTATACTTTTTTTCTAACAGTATTATCTAAAATTTCATAATGAATGAAAAAGGTCGTTCTTATATTTACAGTTAACCATACTTAGTATTTGACTTTGAAAACCACGTTGTTTTTTTAGTTTGTTAAAAAATAGTTTTGAATTATGTAAATATTTATATATTTATACTTCGCTATGGCCAGCTTTTTTTTAATCAGATTCTATAAAAAGTAACAATTAGTGAACAATAATGCACAATAAGCAGATAAAATACGCTTGATTTAAAAGTAAACATTTGTGATAGCGGTCGGTTCCTGCTTACATTCTAAACCATCTTGTCTACCTGTAAACCCGGCTAGAGATGTGGGAGAAACTGAATGATCCACAGACATGATTTCAATCTAATCAATTTATTAATTCCAAATATCAATCAGACACAAAACAAATCTAATTAAGGTAGAGGATTATATAATAAAGCGCAGAGGTGAGATTCTATAACACGGGGATACTACTACAGACTCTCAACTGAATCTAAGATAGCTTAAATACGCTCAAATATAACTACGTCGCACACTAATAAGCTAACTTCTACTTAATCAAGCTCACAATACCTGTACTTTTTATGCATCGGATTAAAACACTGGAAACTTGCAGGTGATCTCTTCGGCTTGATCAATATCGTTGGATCCACGCTCTGTAATCTTTTTCCTGGACAACTCCAAGACCTCCAACTAATTCCACTCTTTTTCAATCTTCAACTAACAACTGACTCGCAGACTTTATGTTAACTCCTACTTGCCAACTCCCAAACTCGTGAAAATAGAATTTATATAATATACTTCATTTACATAATCCCGCTTCCTTACTCGGTGAAAGTTGGTTGAAATAAATATTTTCTTAAAAGAGTCATGAAGGGGTTATTAGAACCTCGTATAGATCCGTCACACATTTATTAAAGGCATTTTTTTTTGTTTATTTTGAAAAGAAAATTGATGTATCGAATTATTTGAAAATCTTTAAAGATTTTTGGTAATTTGGTAAATATCAAATTACCAAATTTGAAATTTTATCTAAATTTTACAAGTAGAAGTCTAACGTCAGTTTTGAATATAATGGAGGACCCGTGATTGTATCTATCATGTGACCGTCATGAATTTAGCCCACTCGTCACGAGACTATTCGGAATTTTCTCACTAACAATCCTCTTGAGGAAAAATGGGTCTTTAAAATTTAATTTATTGAAAGCCTTCCTTCGAAGAAGAAGATGTGAGTATGTAAATTAGGACTTGTATATATAGATTAAACTTTCGAGTTAGATAGAGATTAGACTGCTACGTCTAGCAGTGATTGATTAAACGTGAAGTGAGGCGTGGATACTTCGTAGATGATTATTGTAATATTAAAGTTGACAATTTGTCAATTAGGAATAAAATTAGATTATATCACAGAGAATTAGAAGGTATTGCCTAGACGTAAGTGATCTGTTTATTTAAAGTCTTCTCGTATCTCTTCTGCCTCTCTATTGTTTCCCCTATTTTGTATTTTCGGTGCATCTCTTAACTTTGTTTAATAGAATTTGTCTTGTTGTTCGCATCTGAGAATAAATTGAAGTTATATTGACTATGGCTAATCTTCCTTCCGACCTCCCCACACTGAGGGATGAATAACTCATCCCTCACACACTGAAACATTTCCTACCTTTATCATTTATTAAATATTTTATAATGATCATAGACTAAAGATTAGTACCTTAGCATAATTGCAGCTTTTATAATCTCGTACCTAAGGAAAATTTTCTCAAAAATCTCACTTGGAATGGATTAACAAAAAGATTTCTGTTTTTGAAAAAGAATGTGTGCCTTAAATTTCTATTCTAAATGTATCGTTATTTATAGTTATGAATGTTTTCAAACATGAACACATAATCGAAACATAGAATCGAACCCTTTACACCGATGCACATTTAAATATAGTGCAATGAGATTATTTAGCTTGCTCAAAGTGAGAGACTCCAGGTGATGTGTTTGAATTTAATGTAGAAATTCTTATCCAAACAAACGTATTAGTCAACACCGATAACTGCTAAAAAAATTGCTTTTAGTATGCCAGATCGTAATGTGTTATTTTAATGCTACGGAAGGTACCACTTAATATTAATTGATCAGAATTTTTTTTGCTTCCAAGAACTGTACTAAATGCTACATGATATTTTAATCTTTTTTTTAATCTGAACAATCTGCTTATGCCACAGTTTATGACGTCATATCTACCAATTTCATGAATACTCCATATGGTTACCATTGACAAGAATGATGCCAACTTGGCTGTACCTCCAATATTTCGCCGATTTCCCATTGAAATACCATTGTAATGGAAGGGACGGCTTTGCTTGTGAATGTTACAGCTTTTATCAGAAATAAGTGAAACAAAAAGGAAAATTAACTTATTACATATACAGATTTGAACTATTTACTCTATTTTAAAGTAAAATGAAGCACTAATTGCACAAAATTCGTAACAATATTCAAAATGAAGGCTGCATCGTCCCATTTAATATGTAGCCCGTTTTATTGGACGATATATATCTAATAAATTATACGTGTAAAAATGAGTTTCAATTTTAATAACTTTATTAAACATTGTATGGAACATGGATACCTAGTTAACTTTATAAAATGCTATACACCTAACAGTTAAATATAAGAAATATGTTATTAGTTGCATAGTTAATCGATAGATGGCGCCTCAAGCTAAGTAAATTAACAATATTTTATTTTATTTAAAATTAATTGTATATGCTTGGGTGGTACTTTTATTTTCTATAAATTTTAAAACAAAATTTAGAGTTTTTAAATGTGTATGTATATAGTCTTAATGTTATTTTATCAAAACTTAATAATGTTATGTGTACTGTTATTGACTTTTCTATTGCCCGGGAAAAAATGGGTTTTTCTTTACTAACGTAGTAAGTCATTATTTAATTGTTTTAGCTTTAATTTTAAAATATTCTAGTAATTATTATAGGCTATTATCGTTTTACATTATAGATTATGGTTTTATTTATAATAATAGTTAAACTTCTCTAGAAATTTCTTGCTCTTTCCCTATGGCCCAGAGCATTGGCAAATTCAGGTGAAGGTTGGCTGGCCGAAAAACATTGTTTAAACCTGCATTCCTGGTTCCTAAGGCCAGGAGTTTGTTGTAGTACTTACTGTGGCTAAGACTTTATTCTATCATGACTATAGTTATCTTAGGGTTATAGCTATTTTGTGTATATTTTTGTAATATATGTATATGTATAAGAAAAAGCTCATTTTTTATACACTTTTTCCGAAGAAAATTTCGACTTAATTTTTATTATCTTGCTTTCCCTCCTTTAAAGAACAAATTCTTCTCTAGCTAACGAAACGTGTCAAATGAGTTTTCGAAGCAAAAGTTTTAATCGATTATCTTCTCTATTTTAAATACCAAATAGTTTCGATAATGACATTAGGCTGCGTCTTTAAAATTCCAACCGCCCATATTAGATCCCTGTTTAGAAATTTATCGACGGAGGGCCTCGGGGTGATTATGGGTATAATGGGATCTCTGCGTAATGTGAGCAAGTTCAAATAACCAACCAAGTGATTGCTTTTATTTACGTTCTCTAGATATTAACTGTGGCATTTTTAAATACTCACTAGAGATATACTTCTAATGATAAATTGCAGTAATTACTTTCCTTTTTTTAGTTTTGGGGAAATTCGTTGTCAAAAACTATCATAAGTAGTGTAAAAACCTTTTTCTTTATTTTACAAAACAGATTCCCATTGCTTCATTGGAGAAGTATTTTAAGGTTAGTTGGACTCTAGAGCTAATATGTAACTCGTTTATAAAAGACTAAGTAACCACTAATCATTGCAAAGATCTGTTATAATCAATTCATGTGACATCATAATCACATGATAACGATAATCACGTGTTTCCAGCCAATCAGCGCATAGATTCTCGTGACATCATAGTCACACGATAATTTCAATAATTATTTTCCTAACTAATCGTTTCATACCCTTCGTTGTTGCTAACGTTTGCTTTATTACGGAAACTTTCTTTTAATAAACGTATGTTTTTAACTATAATAGCGTACGTACATAGGTAAACAAAATGCACTCGATTTAAGTACACGTATAATGTGGTACGTAACATGCGTAAGAATGCGTAACATGCGTAAGAACATGGTAACAATAAATGATTGTTAACATGTTCTGTACCAACCCAAATTCAAGGTACAAAAAAGTGGTCCCAAATTCATGGTACAAACTTCAAGGGTTGGTACAGAACATGGTAACAATCATTTATTGTTTTGGAATGTATGGGCGAAAGTGATGCGGTGAGGCACAAACACAAAAAAATAAGATACTAAAGGAAAGACAAATTGTTTATTGAAAAGTGTAATATTTTCAACAACACTTCATAACTGTTCAGCACATGAACTATGAAGTCCAACTAAAGCTTACATTGCTGTACCACCCACTGGCTGTCGGAGAAGATAACCTGATATATTCAAAGTTTGTACTCGCTGAAAATCGAAGAAGTGTAAGTGATTTTCGTTTAAATCTCCACAAACAGTCTGGTGACTCGCACGTTATGAACAACAGCTCTTGTACTTGACTCTGGTCTAACAGCCACAACGTTTAAGCTGCTTTTTCCAGTCCTTGTGAATCTATTGGTGCGGCTCGCGAATCATTGTAAATTTATTGACTTGGCCCTCAAGCATAAAACGTTGAAGACTCCTATACTATGGTATATGGATGAGAGAGAGAGAGAGAGAGAGAGAGAAAAGGAAAATATAATAAAAGAGAAATTAATTTTTATGTTAAGTATACTGCCACAAGGGGAATGAAGATAAGGAATTGAAGCTTTTTTACGGTAAGAAGTCAAAGTATTTTTGTTACCGAAAAACGAATATTTTAGTACCTTTTTTCGTTTATTGAGATGAAAGAACATCTGCTAAATAGTCACAAAAAAAACGCACAAGGTACAATTAACCATTTTCTTAATATTATTTTTTTAAATACCTACTGTCGAAATTACAGTGTGCGATTAAGGGGTATTAAGCTGAATCGACGGTGCGCGAAGAGATAACAGGGCCATGAAATGTTGCAATATGCATTGTATTACTCTTTACTCGGACATTACGCCACTTATCAAAAATCATCACTTTAGATTATTTATATTGTAGAAAAATAATTATTTTGTTTGTCTAAAACCATGTAACCAAATAAATTTCCCCCCATTTTTTTCGAAAAATCAACTGTTTTGTTTTGTGGCATATATTTAATTTTGAAATTATTTTCTTAACTTATTTCTTTTAAGGTATTCGACAACCCCAAAAATAGGAATTTTGCCAAAAATTAAAATTTTTTTTATGATTTTATTTTATAGGACCTCTTATTAGCTTTATAAAATTACCAAATTTATTATTTTCCGTTCACTAGAAAAAAAACTACAAGTGTTTTAGTAAAAGCAGAGAGATGACATTACTTTAAACAAGATGTCATACTCGAAACGCGTTTTACTCGAAATGTGTGTGTGTTTTTTAAAGGCTCAAACGGGGACAGCGATTGCTCAAAAGGTTTTGAAAATAATTGTGTGAAATTTTTTGTGTATTTTCTGTATAATAGTAGAAGTGTTTTAACTTTCAGATTTATCAGTCACTGTTTTATTGCAAAATTTACAGTCCGTTTTGTGAATATAATTGTTTTTTTAAGCAATTTCATATAATAACTAAGATAAAGTGCTCTAGTTTTTGTAAAAATTAAAATATCTCTTATCCTAAATGTCATTTCAAAATTAAATAACATAGCAACACATCAGAATTTAAATATTGAAAATTTGTTCATAAACTTTTGGTACAGAATGAGCCGTGTTTATGTTATTTTTTGTAAATTTTTACCCCTTTTTTCCCATTTTATTAATAATAATTTATTTTTCTCTTCTTAAGCATATTTTTCTTAAAATATACTAAACGAATCTAAAAACAACAAAAAAACCCATATAGCCCTTTTTTAAAAAAAAAGTTATCGCGCTAGTACTCGGATACCTTAACCACACCATATTCTCCGCATAGGTAGATTCCGATTAATAGTATTTTTTTCTTCCAATACCCTCAAGCCCCCCTTATTTACATTGATTGAAATATTAAATTATCAACAATTTCAAACATTTCAATATTGTTTTACATAATTATAATTATTATCACACAGTTAAATTAAATTTATTTAATATTTTCGAAACAAATTTATATTCACATGCGAATAAAAATAAAAACTAGAGAATCCTTATATTTTTCATACAAATATATAATCCATCAATCCTTTATTTCTCAAGAAAATTTTCCCCAACTCTTTTGAAATTCAAACAACCTGGATGCATACAGAAGCATCAGAAGTCACTCTTCGGGAATATAATGACGAATTCAATCAACTGAATAATACTTACGAAGCTCTGTGATCCCTCCTTCCTCTCGGATCTACGCAAAATTGAAAATAGAAGAGATATTTGCCTCCTTCTCTACATTCATCTGTTTCCCATCTTTGCATAGATGATATTAAATCACAGAAAATGAATTTCGTTAGAATATTTGATGAAAGTTATGCACTGGAAACTCAATGATTCTGCATATTATTTTTCTGAAGTTTGCCTTGGAGAAGTCATACTTTCATTACTACTACTTTCATCAATCTTTGTCGCTTGATAGGGTGAAGTTGAGTTGTCATATCTAAAATAGAATTCAATTAATACATAATGTGTTGCTCTTAAATTAAACATTCATTAATTTTAACACACGCGCGAGATTGATTTTTTATGATTATAAATTAGTTATCATAAAATCCTATTTTGTAACAAAAACGAATTTTTGAACTTATATGTTCTATATAAATTATTTTAAAGTTTAACTTGTTTAATAGCAGAAAAGTAAATATATACCTTTTTTCTTTTACATAATTAACAACATGTATAACTATTATAAACCTTATCGATCAGTTAACATTAATAGTTACACGAGAAGAGATCCGAACTGTTGCATTAAATGCACTTAGTAACTGAGTACACGGTTTTGTAGAGATGAAAAAATATGGAAATCTTTTTTTCAATATGTATATTACAAATTTATTGCATATATACTTATTATACATGATCTTTATAGTACACATATTCTTATTTTGTAAGTATTTAAATTAAATTAATTCTTCTACATTTTACAAGTTTAAGTACTGGAAAAAATTAAAATAATTTTTATTAAAAATATATGCAAACTGAAATTAACTTAATTTTAACTTAATTATAACATATCATTCAAAAATAAACGGATTTATCAAAATAACACTTCATTCAAAAGCTGTTAAAATATAATGTGTTATTACGTAATTTTTTTAAAAATATTAAGTAAAAACGGAAATATATCTGGATAAAACTTAGTCTACATATTACATAATACTTGCCTTCATAATTACAGCTATTAATGTTGATTTGTGTATCTTGAAACCGTAGGCTGAAGTAATTTACAGTGTGGCAAGATAAATATTAGAAGACAGATATGTTTCTTCTTCTGAAAAGTTACAATGTTCGGCAAATCCAGAGGAAAATGATGGCTGCTTATGGAAAGGATAGTCCATCAGAATATATTGTTGTAAGGTGGAAAATGAATATTCAAACTGGCCACATGTCCCTTACAAATGTTCCAAGAAGAGGAAGATTAATCATTTACTCTCTGGCAATATTGATACAGCGAAGAAAGTGGAAGACTTTATCCTAGTAGGCCGAGATCATGCTTTACAACTAATCTTATTTACGGCAATACAGTAGAACGTCGTTTATCCGAATCAATTGGGACCGTACACTCTTCGGATATGCGATTGTTCGGATAACCAAAAACCAAATGCGATCCATGCAGTATATGAAACTGGACACTATACGAATAATGAAAATCATCACATGCGGGAAACATGCTTGAAGAAAAAGCCAAACAGGTGGAAAATGTCGCAATTTTACCTTTATTGTGGAAAATAATCAATTATATTTTGGTGCAGCATTGTATACTTTCGTTTTTCGCGGCCAGGTCTCTGATTCATCCGTTTTATAGTGGACAGGGTCGGATTCTTCTTGCACGGAAGTCAAAATCTCGTCATCATTTAGCATTTGAAATCCAAAGTCTTCTGCATCGCTCTACTTTATCCCTTCGCGAAATGGTTCAATATTTCAAATTTTGTCTCATGCTCAAAACGTTGCACTTCCGTTTTGAATTTGAAGCCATTGCAGTTCACAACTCAACAAAGGGCACGAATACTCCCACCACAACTTGTAAACAAACTGACCTAATATTCCGCGAAGATGTTTATTAAATAACACCACAGAAATTCCCCAAATATCCTTCACATTGGGTTTTCCTGTCACTTTTGGCCTCACGTGAAACAACTGTTAAGCATTGCACTGTTCGAAAACGTATTCATATACAGTACATGTGGTTGGCAAAAAGAAACGGGTTCGGATATTTAACGCTTCTGATAATAAATGTTCGGTTAAACGACGTTCTACTGTATGTGTAAAATTATTCACGAGGCACTGCGAAAGTCAGAAGTGTCAACACGATGCGACCTGGCAAGAGAGATATTGAATATTTTGTAGCAAAATACAGAGGATGTTTTTGTCACTTGGAACAATGAGAGAGATCCATCAACAGAATCCACAAACCAAAGAAGGGAAGGACAGTTACTCACCTCCCGAAAGTCGCTTAAGTCTAAATCGAAGGTCATATTGTCTGTTTTTTTAGACTATCGGAGAATCATCTTAACAAACACAGCCTAAAGAATGTACAGAGACCATCACTAGTGCATATTAATAAACACTGTTGACCAAATTACCAGATTCACTTATCAAAAAGTGGCATGGTTTGTTCATCGAAGGCATGTCTTCTTGTCGAGAATTCCTCTACTCACACATAATCAGGTATGGTATGTGATTGAGGAATCAAAGTGACTTGACTCTCTCTCTCTTTGAAATCTTTTCTACATCCACCTCATTCATAAGATCTCACCTGGTGTAACTTTTTTTATCCACAGTAATGGTTTTCTGTGCTATCTTCTGAGTTCTACCATAATGGACTTCAAATACAAATTTGGAGGCTTATTATATTGCAGCCGAATTTGCCAATCTATGATATTCCTTTTTTCAGATGTTGACTGAAAATATGACGCATTTCTGAGTACATCATACAGATTTGTCTTAACACGTTTCTTGCATTTTATCATTAGAGTTAAATATTTATTTGTTTTTCGCTTCTTGGTAATGATGCATCGTTGTTTAAAAAACATTTCCTGGACGTGTTTAAATCGCTCCAGTGGCTTGTAGAATTGCCATTTCATGATGCAAATGAGCCGAAGTAACGGTCGTTATTACTTTTATCTTTAGAACATTTAACTCGAAAAAATATATTACGCTTACGTTACGTTCATTGACATATCCCGTTGTATATTAGGTTACACATCAGGTAATTTGTGAAACAAGAATTCATTTAAAGATTCTTATTCCTGAAGAGCTTAACAAACCATGACGTTTTGGTTTCATTAGCTGTATTATAAACTGGACCATCTCAAATGGTTGAATCACGCGCAGAAATTGACATGAAGATACGCCACAACTGTTATTAGTGTGACAATGGTAGCCGAGTGGATATTGGGTCTTACTTATAGACGGCGATGTTTCAGTGAAAACAAGTGTACATTCTGCAAAGGAATTTTTCTAAAATTCCTTTGTAGAATGACTCAATAAAACTTTCGGTTCTCAAAAGACTCTCTATCATATGGAGAGGATGAAGAGAATAAGGTGTCAGTTTTTTAGGTCGGCTTCATCATTTGACCGTAAATCAAAATGAAAAAATGTACTGATCATGGTTAAACGAATTTGTCTGAAAAAGAAATAGTTGGAACAATATCAAGTAATATTACCATTCGTAAAGGCTTTTATCTGACAGTAATTATTAATTGCTGAATACTTACACTTTATAGCTTTCTTGACGAAAACTAAAATAGATTTTGTAATGAAACAATCCATGTGAAATCGCCTTAAATTTTAAAATGTATTTCATATAGTTTATTTATATAGAATTTATATTTTCTGGAAATAACAAGAGTTCGAAAAAAAATCAAAAGGAATGCTTCTGTTTTTGAAAACCAGATGCATTTATATAGCAAATATATTATGAAATGTAGTCGTTTATATATTCATGAAATGATTATGAGTAAAATTTCTTGCATTCGAAATAAATTTAATTTTTGAACAATGAAGATAATTGTTCTTTCTATATTAAAACATAATTTTAGCTTCAAGTTACATTCTTTTAAATCTGTAGAAATGTATCGTAATAATCCCGAATGATGGAAAAATCGTTAAATTGTATTCCTGTTTCTTACAAATACTGAATAGCTTAAAAAATAGTTTTATTTGGGGAAATGATAATTTTGAGCTTTGAAATATCATAATACACAAAATAAAGAATAAAGCATTTAAGACTAATTTAAATGAAAATATTTTAATTTTCATTATTTTAAAGTTAATTTAAGATTAGTCTCGATAACCATTCTTGTTATTTACAAAAACTACAGCAACACTAAAAAAATCTTAATAAATTTCGTTTTATATATTATTTTAAAAATGTATTATTTTGTAAGAAAAACGAATTTTTGAATTTATATGTTCTATATAAATTATTTTAAAGTTTAACTTGTTTAACAGAAGAAAAGTAAATACATACCTTTTTTTTTCTTTGACATAATTAACAACATATATAACTATTATAAACCTTATAGATCAGTTAACATTAATAGTTACACGAGAAGATCCGAACTGTTGCATTAAATGCACTTAGTAGCTGTGTATATGGTTCTATAGAGATGAAAAAAATGTGAAATATTTTTTTAAATGTATATTACATAAATTTATTGCATATATACTTCTTATACGTGATCTTTATATAGTACACATATTCTTATTTAGTAAGTATTTAAATTATATTAATTCTTCTACATTTTACAAGTTTAAGTACTGGATAAAATTAAAATAATTTTTATTAAATATATATGCAAACTGAAATTATAACTTAGTTTTAACTTAATTATAACATATCACTCAAAAATAAACGGATTTATCAAAATAACACTTCATTCAAAAGCTGTTAAAATATAATGTGTTATTACGTAAATTTTTTAAGAATATTAAGTAAAAACGGAAATATCTGGATAAAACTTATTCTACATATTAAATAATACTTGCCTTCTCATAATTACAGCTATTAATGTTGATTTGTGTATCTTGAAACCGTAGGCTGAAGTAATTTACAGTGTGGCAAGATAAATATTAGAAGACAGATATGCTCTTTCTTCTGAAAAGTTACAATGTTCGGCAAATCCAGAGGAAATAATGGCTGCTTATGGAAAGGATAGTCCATAAGAATATATTGTTGTAAGGTGGAAAATGAATATTCAAACTGGCCACATGTCCCTTACAAATGTTCCAAGAAGAGGAAGATTAATCATTTACTTTCTGGCAATATTGATGCAGTGAAGGAAGTGGAAGACTTTATCATAGTAGGCCGAGATCATGATTTACAACTAATCTTATTTACGGCAATACAGTAGAACGTCGTTTATCCGAATCAATTGGGACCGTACACTCTTCGGATATGCGATTGTTCGGATAACCAAAAACCAAATGCGATCCATGCAGTATATGAAACTGGACACTATACGAATAATGAAAATCATCACATGCGGGAAACATGCTTGAAGAAAAAGCCAAACAGGTGGAAAATGTCGCAATTTTACCTTTATTGTGGAAAATAATCAATTATATTTTGGTGCACCATTGTATACCTTCGTTTTTCGCTGCAAGGTGTCTGATTCATCCGTTTTATAGTGGACAGGGTCGGATTCTTCTTGCACGGAAGTCAAAATCTCGTCATCATTTAGCATTAGAAATCCAAAGTCTTCTGCATCGATCCACTTTATCCCTTCGCGAAATGATTCAATATTTCAAATTTTGTCCCATGTTTAAAACGTTGCGCTTCCGTTTTGAATTTGAAGCCATTGCAGTTCACAACTCAACAAAGGGCACGAATACTCCCACCACAACTTGTAAACAAACTGACCTAATATTCCACGAAGTTGTTTATTAGATCACACCACAGAAATTCCCTACATATCCTTCACATTGGGTTTTCCTGTCACTTTTGGCCTCACGTGAAACAACTGTTAAGCATTGCACTGTTCGAAAACGTATTCATATACAGTACATGGCAAAAAAACTGGTTCGGATATTTGACGCTTCGGATAATAAATGTTCGGTTAAATGACGTTCTACTGTATGTGTAAAATTATTCACGAGGCACTGCAAGTGTCAGAAGTGTCAACACGATTCGACCTGGCAAGAGAGATATTGAATATTTTGGAGCAAAATACAGAGGATGTTTTTGTCACTTGGAACAATGAGAAAAAGATCCATCAACAGAATCCACAAACCAAAGAAGGGAAGGACAGTTACTCACCTTCTGAAAGACGCTAAAGTCTAAATGGAAGGTCATATTGTCTGTTTTTTGATACTATCGGAGAATCATCTTAACAAACACAGCCTAAAGAATGTACAGAGACCATCACTAGTGCATATTAATAAACACTGTTGACCAAATTACCAGATTCACTCATCAAAAAGTGGCATGGTTTGTTCATCGAAGGCGTATGTCTTCTTGTCGAGAATTCCTCTACTCACACATATTCAGGTATGGTATGTGATTGAGGAATCAAAGCGACTCGACTCTCTCTCTCTCTCTTTGAAATCTTTACTACATCCACCTCATTCATAAGATCTCACCTGGTGAAAATTTTTTTTCCACAGTAATGGGTTTTCTGTGCCATCTTCTGAGTTCTACCATAAAGGACTTCAAAAATAAATTTGGAGGCTTATTATATTGCAACCGAATTTGCCAATCTATGATATTCCTTTTTTCTGATGTTGACTGAAAATACGACGCATTTCTGAGTACATCATACAGATTTGTCTTAATACGTTTCTTGCATTTTATCATTAGAGTTAAATATTTATTTGTTTTTCGCTTCTTGGTAATGATGCATCGTTGTTTAAAAAACATTTCCTGGACGTGTTTAAATCGCTCCAGTGGCTTGTAGAATTGCCATTTCGTGATGCAAATGAGCCGAAGTAAAGGTCGTTATTACTTTTATTTTTGGAACATTTAACTCGAAAAAATATATTACGCTTACGTTATGTTCATTGACATATCCGGTTGTATATTAGGTTACACATCAGGTAATTTGTGAAACAAGAATTCATTTAAAGATTCTTGTTCCTGAAGAGCTTAACAAACCATGAAGTCTTGGTTTTATTAGCTGTATTATAAACTGTACCATCTCAAATGGTTGAATCACGCTCAGAAATTGACCTGAGGATACGCCAGAACTGTTATTAGTGTGACAATGGTAGCCGAGTGAATATTGGGTCTTACTTATAGACGGCGATGTTTCAGTGAAAACAAGTGTACATTCTGCAAATGAATTTTTCTAAAATTCCTTTGTAGAATGACTCAATAAAACTTTCGGTTCTCAAAAGACTCTCTATCACATGGAGTGGATGAAGAGAATAAGGCGTCAGTTTTAGGTCGGCTTCATCATTTGACCGTAAATCAAAATGAAGAAACGTACTAATCATGGTTAAACGAATTTGTCTGAAAAAGAAATAGTTGGAGCAATATCAAGTAATATTTCCATTCAGAAAGGCTTTTATCTGACAGTAATTATTAATTGCTGATACTTACACTTTATAGCTTTCTTGACGAAAACTAAAATAGATTTTGTAATGAAGCAATCCGTATGAAATCGCCTTAAATTTTAAAATGTATTTCATATAGTTTATTTATTCAGTATTTAAATTTTCTGGAAATAACAAGAGTTCGAAAAAAATCAAAATTAATTCTTCTCTTTTTGAAAACCAGATGCATTTATATAGCAAATATATTATAAAATGTAGTCGTTTATATATTCATGAAATGATTATGAGTAAAATTTCTTGCATTCGAAATAAATTTAATTTTTGAACAATGAAGATAATTGTTCTTTCTATATTAAAACATAATTTTAGCTTCAAGTTACATTATTTTAAATCTGTAGAAATGTATCGTAATAATCCCGAATGATGGAAAATTCGTTAAATTTTATTCCTCTTTCTTACATATAATGAATAGCTTAAAAAATAGTTTTATTTGGGGAAATGATAATTTTCAGCTTTGAAATGTCATAATAAACAAAATAAAGAATAAAGCGTTCAAGATTAATTTAAATGAAAATATTTTCATTTTCCTTATTTTAAAGTTAATTTAAGATTAGTCTCGATAACAATTCTTGTTATTTACAAAAGCTACAGCAACACTAAAAAAATCTTAATAAATTTCGTTTTATATATTTTAAAAATGTATTATTTTTGATGTTATCATAACCGTGAGATAAACTTCGCTTGTAGTTCGTATCGGAAGTAGTAGCCATACAAAATTAAGCAAAATTTTTCTCAATCAATTGATATGTGCAGTGAAATAATTTTAACGCAAGAATGCTTTCGATGAAATATCGGTTAACACAAAATAACTACTACGACAAACTCGACAAATTAATATGTATTTTCATGTCCTTTTTCTGTTAACACGAAACTAATCGCTTAATACAAAAAAATTTATTTTCTGGGAATGAACAAAATACGGAAAACACCAGCTGCACAAGGAGATTTAAGAGGATTATGAAATGAAATAGAGGTGGTTTCACATGTTTCGTAGAAAGAAGGATAATTTTGCTTTGAAATACCATCGGAATAGTCTGTGACTCGAGTCAATTTTGTTTTTTTTCATCTACCTTCACCCCTACAAACGCTACATTAAAACATTTCATCTGTCATCAGTTGGCTTCGGAATCCCGAGACGAGTACATCGCATTGTGAGTAAAAAGCAATAAGTTTGGTTCGGGTTTTTTTTTCTATATATATATTTTAGAAGTTTTTTTTTTCTGCGAGCACAATGGCAAAGAGCTTAGGGGGAAAGCAAACTGTTATTTTGCTTAAAATGAATATAGAGCTTATTTAGGCTGATGATGAAAAAAAGAGAGAAGATGAAAACGGAAATCTGTAAATATTTTGGTATTGCTAACTCTGCATTATCAACAATTATTAGAAAAGTAAAGCAAATTACGGAAAGGTCTGAAATAAAATGTGCTCTAACAAGACTAATTTTTTTTAACAAAATCCTTAAACACAAAATTCTTTTAACTCGAACAAATATTTCAGTCCCCTAAGTTTCGTGTTAAACGATTTTCACTGTTATTTACACATTACAGAAATTAGAGTGGAAACTGAAGAGTAATCAAATTATTAAGGATTTTACTACAGTCGTGAAGGCACCAAGTTTATCTCGAGAACTGTTTCGTTGTAATTTAGATCATTTTTGGAGCATATTTGTTTAAATGATTTTTCTACTTACTTCAGCATAAGACAGTCCACTTTGTCATGGCTGAATGCGACCCCTGAGACTACCATCTCCCTTTCTATCTGCCAATATGACTGGATGTGTAGGCGGACTTAAATGATCATAAGACATAATTGCAAATCAAATAGATTTATTGATTCTAGTTAACACCAATGGTTATAAACACCCAATTCAAATTTAAGAGAAACAAAATAAAGTGGAGTACGAAAAGGGGAATTACTACTAGCGGAATAACAGAATCGCAACTGAATCTAGGAAAGCTTAAACACGCACAATTACAGCTACGCCACGTACGAATATTCGCAATATCTTAAATTAAATCACTGACCTTATCTTTTACATCGGCTGTTCCTTCTTGATGATTTCTGCCTTGCTGACTGGTTAGGAGAATGGTGAAGGATAAACACTCTGTAACACTGATTTTTACAAGTTTCAATCAATTTCTCGCGTAGCTCCACACGTAACCGCTATCTATGAATGTCAACAACTGCGTGCTGACCTCGCGATCTTTACATCACTTTTCACTCTGCTATCTCTTCACTTTACTTAACCTTTTAACTCGCGAAACCCGATCTTATATGATATATCTTATTTGCATAAATCACGCCTGGCTCTCGGTGAAGATTGGTTGAAATAAATAAATTATTTTAGGAAAAATAGAGGAGGTTAATCAAAAGACCGTATAGATCCGTCACAACTTGATGAAAATTAAATTCATAGTGGGAAAAATTATTTTTTGACGTTGTAAGTACAGTAACCTTACAATACATATACAAACGATTTTGGCTTGCCTTGTAAAATAAGATTAAGAATATCAAGGGTGGGAAACATATCGTTTTTTTTCTGTTTTTTTAAAATATTCGCATGCATATATATATATAATACAAATAATAAGTGCTGATTTGGCGACTAAAAGAAAAAGGTCTAACCCTACACCGAGTGTCTTTAATTTAAAGCTATTTATATGCAAGTATAAAATACACTTGTGGTTTATAAAAATAAAACAAACAAAAAAAAGTGCTCTGTATGTGAGAAAGTGGAGGGTGGGTGTGTTATCAATTTCTTACTATAATATAAACATTTTTCTGAAAATGAAAATAAAAAAAGGCTGGTGCATGTGGAAAAAAAATTATGTTTTAACTACCAAATATTTTTTATTTTTATAAAGCAATACTTTAGGAAGTGATGATACGAATTAACATTATAGCAATACGTTTAAAAGGTGATAATAGGATTGATTGACACTTTATGTTACCGTGTTTTTATTAACTCGCTTTCTTTAATGTCTTGTCGTGCCCCTGTCCTATCTTGGACTGGGTTCACATTGCCCGGCGCGCCTGGTGTGAAAAGAAAAATATCATCACCAACAAAAGCCATAACAATAATTATTTATTGTAGACAGACAAATACAATTAACAAGCACAAGTTCAAACTATAAGTCGAAACCCTGGAGTGATTATCTAATCCCTATAATAATCCTGATACTCAAATCTAACATTCAATTCTAACCTTCAAATCTAATATTCCCTACTAAGTAATCTCAGCTATCAGAATTGGCAAGGGAGATGAACCCTTACTAACGTCAGGTCAGTACTAAATGTAATCTCTTTGATTCCTTCAATTAATAATATCAAATACTATCCAATACGCGCTAAGCTCGCTGAAGAGATCCGTAGACGATACTTACATTTAATTTGGCAATTCCTTATCATCCTTTTTCTTACTAAATCTAGACTTTATATAGTCGAACTCATTAGCATATCACTATCTCGTGTTTTTCCCGAGGAGGCTGTGAAATAGAATAATTGCTGGCCCCAAGGTTACCCAAGAGGATTAATAGAAGCTTGACGCGGATAGACCCGTCACAGTCTGTGCGAGTGGAATTTTGTAATTGATTTTAAACTGTGTGACTTTCCGATGAGCTAGAGACTTGAAACTTGGACCATATCTCAGAAGTGGATGACAATGCCTGAAAATGTGAAAAAGAAGGGGAAAAAACGAAAAGGAGGAATTTTATACTTTTTAGTCTTTCATAAAAACATGGTACATTAAAAAAAAATTTAATTCGAACTTTTTCTTCTTATTACACATTTTATTTGTTTGACCTGTTCTATAAAGACAGAATCTAATATAACGATACGAGACTCATCCGAGGACCTGTAATCGGAGATAATAAATACCCTTCAGACCCGTCAATCAATATCCATTGAAGAGCAAGACTAATTCCAGCAGCCACGTAATTCCAGCTTCAAATATCAAACTAAAGGATAAATTCAACAATGAATAAATGATAGTTTAAAAAACTAAAAAACACGCATTTATTGTAGATGGAACTAAAAAATGAAAAATAAATTATAGTTTATAAAAAAACTAAAAAACACGCTTTTATACCGAATCGAACTAAAAAGTAAAAATAATTCATAATATAAGAATAAAATTATGAACGAGAACATTTATGCCATTGTGGTAAAAGCGTGGGTGCAATTTCGGAATTAAAAGAAATTAGAAACTATAACAATTGATATATTTATAGAGCACACCATGCTTTTACCACAATGGGATTAATTTTCTCGTTCATCATTTTATTCTTATATTAAGAATTATTTTTACTTTTTAGTTCCATTCGGTATAAAAGCGTGTTTTTTAGTTTTTTTTAAACTATAATTTTTAGAAATTAAACTAGTTTTTTTTTAAAAAAATAAATGCAGAAAACCAATATTTATTATATTTTAACTCAGTGCATCTTGTTCAAGAGGTTATTAAAGAATTATCTAGGAAGTGAAATTATTTTAAAAAACTTCATTGTGTCTATCCATTTATATGGAATATATAGTGTCTAACAAAAATATATGGTCTTTTTTAAAGATATGATTGACAAGAAACAGAATATACCAGAAATACAGTTTAGAAATGCATCATTAAAGCGGGGAAGATTCTGGTAAACAATGAATTTTCATGTAGATCCCATGCTCATCTTTATTTTATGGTCTGAGGAACTTTAAAATTCCAATCATTCTTTTCCTTTCTAATATACCATTATAATCTGACCACAGTGGAAAGGTCAAAAATTATGTTCATATTCGCGTTTTGAGTTGAGAACCAAAGCGTAACGTTATCCGAAACGCACATATCTCATGGAAATCTGTGCGTGAACGGTTTCTGTTTTTAGGCTTAAAAAATTGTTTTGCGTAAACATTGATTGTAACCGTTCAAGTGGAGGAAAAATGAATGTGTGTATATTTACTTTAAGATGCTTTTTTAAATATTATATTCTTGTTTTTCTTTGGTCCGTAATAACATATGTTTTAAATATGGATTTGCTATAAATTATCTATAACAACGGATTAAAACATTCAATAAAGCTACCTAACTTTTTATACTTATGATAAATTTATTCCAGAAGTAGGCAAATGTCGCGTAAAGGTGTCGCAAAGAGATGTGTGTGTTAAATCTTTATTTTACTTTGAAACATATTTCAAATCTTTGAAAACTGCTTTGAAAATTCTAATCAGATATATTTATTATAATAGATGTTATTTTAATACTACTAAACAACAATGAGAATTTCATATTTCATTGAAATTAACACATCATAGTGGACTGTGGTTACATTAGATCAGCATCTAAAATATCTTTTTTTACTAAGAAGTATTTTAGATAGAATACTAAGAATAATAGAGGATATTGGCAGTCTATCCAAAACAAGAACCTTTTACACATATACCAACATTCTAAGCGCAATTACAGGTTTAGGACAAAATATGTGAAGAAGGAAATTACACCTACCTAAATTATGATTAAAAGTATAGAATTGTTTGTGGACAACTTGTCATGTATTGATTAAAATATCATGATATATTAACAATTCGAACATTTAAGAATTGCATATTGGTTCATTCTTTGATCAGTAATAAATGATGTAAAGATAATTGTTTGGGTGATTTTTATAATTGGTATTTATTGTTACAATTGTATATCTTCTGATGCAAAATACCGGGAATTATATTTAATAACGTTTTTTTCTAAAGACACACAAAACATCCGCTTTCTAAAGCTATTTTTTACCAGTCGGCATAAAGTCTTTAATCTTTCTCAAAGAAAGCATGAATGAGTAAATTAATACGGATTGCTGTCACTATAATTTAAAACATTGTTTACGTATGGTGTTATTTTAGGGCATCTTTTTCTTCCATAGAGGCTATAAGTGGGTCATTTGTGTCAATTTTCAGGTCATTACATTCCTAGCGCTTCGGTGATTTACAGTGCTAGTCAATTATATTGTATTTTCTATCGATGTTTTGATGGATAATTGTGAAATAATTGTTTTCTTGTCATTCAAAATTGTCACATTTTGAAATAATTCTACTTTAGGTTTAAAGACGGATTTTTTTTCAATGCCAGTTAATTTTTGAGAAAGAAAAGGTCAAATGTTTCAATAATTGAACACTAGGCGATAGAACACTCAATGTATATTTATAACATAATAGAAACATATTATAACTACTCAAAAAGTATCTAGTATAATACATTAAAATATATAGCATCCAAATGAATCTTTTGATATTCTGTTATTTGTACCGAATATCATTTTCTGTCATGTGACATTTTTGCATATTAATTGAAAATAAAATAAATGTAACAGTGGGGATAAGAATTTCTTCAGACATATGCTTGGTGACTCAGAAGCCATGGGGGGATGTCTGTTCTTTTTCTATAACAAGGCTTGTTAGCAGTTTGTTCCATGAATTTTTCTTTGATTGTAAAGTAAATATCATACACTTATTCTTAGAGCCCTTCAAAATTTACATATATATGGAAATACAATTTCATAAAGGTAAAATTAATTGATCATATGAAAGGGCGGATGAGTACAACAAATGTGACCCAGAGTGATAAAAATAAAAAATATTTATTTTAACAGTTAATAAATAATGATAAATTTAATAATTCGTAACCTGCTGGTTATTTTATAATGTTTTGAATGCATTTTGTTTTTAAGTTATTCATATCTGAGTATTATAATTAAGCTTTTAAACGTATTTAAAAAAATTCTTGTAGCTGCCACTTCTTGCTTTAAAAAGGAGATAACTTGAGTTTTTCTAAAATGGAATTATAACAATTATTTGCTTTCCCATATATCCCTCTCAGAGTTGAACTCGACAAAATCATTCTTAGCATATCTCTACTCAACAAAATAAGCCTGCTTACCAAATTTCAACTCTGTACTAGTTCGAAAACTGGAATTTATTATCTATACGCCCTTTAAATTCCTTGAGAGTCAATTTCCGCATAATCCGTTCCCAGCAGATCCGTTCTCAACAAAAGAAACATGCTTACCAAGTTGCAAGCGTGTAGGTCTAATAGCACCAAAAATCTCGGTATGGGTGAGTGAGTCACTTTTCTTCTATATAAATAGTGTTATGAAGATCAGGGTTCGAGGATTCTTTTGATATTAATCCCAAGGAGCAGGACAATTCTTCAGGAGAGATGGTCCCCAAACATCTAAAATGGTCTCCAAAGTCGCCAAAATGGTCACCAAGTCACCAACATGGACGCCAAAAATGATACCAACTTGGCTCAATCGCCAAGATTTCGCCAAGTTTCCATTGAATAGCTATTGTATTGTAAGGCACGTAGTTACTTCCGAATATTATAATTTTAACATAAAATAAATACAACATGGAGCAATATAAACATATTACACGTCCAGATAAAAATTATTTACACTATTTTAAGTATTCTTTACACAAAATTCGTAACAATAGATTTAAAAATTACTACACATAATTTTGAACCGCAGTCCAGGAAACAAATTTTAGTTAGAAAGCTCATCCACATCTACATAATGCATTCGTAATAAAGCAATTGTCATCAAAGATCTGAAGAACGAGACTCGAAACTTTCACTTAACTATTCCTAGAATAGCCAGGTCACTAAAACTTATTTTTGATTAAGAAGAGGGCTCATACTAATGTAATCTATTTTATGATTAAGTAAAGGACGGAAATTGAGATCCAAGAATTCGTTCTGGAACTAAACTTAAGAAGTTGATTTTTCTCATTTAGTCCTAGGATCCTCAAGGGTTCCATGAATCTATTTTAATAACCTTTGCTCAAAATTGTGTTGCGTGCAATCTAAACGAGAAAATTAAAAGATATGTTGTGCGATAGTAGAATTAAGACTAAAATCGTAACAGCTTGTGCTTTGGTCATTTTTCGTTTTATTAATTTAAGAATCGTATATGGTTGTCAAGAAGTATTAATGTGTGGATCTTAGGTTGAATATTTATTTACTAAACAGTAAAAGAGGTAAACAAGTTGTGCTTTGCTGGTGACATTATTTACAACAAAGCTTAGAAATAAATAGGGTGGGCTCGCAGAAAATCCTCTTTCCTCGTTTTATGATCCAGAAATGATTTAACAGTGTTTAGGTTACTTTGGTAAGTAATTTCACAAAGTTATCTTGTATATGTATGATATTACTCTACAAACATTTGTCAGCAATTATCATATATTGTGAAAGAAGTATGTAGAAGCAAGTCTTAACATTATAAGATAGTAAATATTTTTATAACATTTTCTTATTGGAGCGAAAGAGAAAACGAATAACTTGCATTATATTCAATGAATTCGAAATTATCATTTACACATATTTAAAATATCTCCTTTCATATATAAAGAATCCTTTTTTCATTTTTGATATTACGATTTAATAAATATCTGATAGATCTTTTGATATTAGGTATAGATAGAAAGATTTTTCAGATTGCACAAAGTTAAATTTAATTTAAGATGAATCAATATTTTGTTAGAAAAATTAACTTTCTCAAAATGAAAAATTTTGGCTTCCGCGCGGGATTTTTCAAAAACTATTAATCATATCGATATGAAATTTCATACACATGTTAAAAATAAGATTCTTTATAACTTATAGAAAAAATTTCAAACAAGTTTTAATGGAATTTTTTTTATTTGAGATTTAATTGAATTTGTTCATAAAGTTTTAAAATTTTCTTCGTAATTGTGTATTTTAAAAATATTTTTTCTCTAAATGTTTTAAAAGTTTATACCAAATAAAATTAATTTTGTAAATTTTAATCAATTTCGTACTCAGAATCCTGCGCGGTGTAAAATACTAATTTTTATATTTATGTAAAATTTCCTAATATTTATTTTTTTATAACTTTTAAATTTTTTATTCAAATTTTCTGAAATTTTGAGAAAGAATGTACATATATAAAATACTTATGTGGTAAAAATTTCAAATTATTTTTTTTTGTTATATTGCTAGGTTATATTGTTTTAAAAAAGGATGTTTTTTTCTAAATCACGAATAACTTTTAAGGGTCCTGATACCCCTTTAATATTAAAATGTCACCTGCATTGTGTAGTGAGTCGAAAAAAGAAATAAAATTTCCTCTCTTTTTCAAAACTCACACCACGCAAGGTAACTCTCATGACTCATATGCACCTGTAAAATCTAATAATAGTCTGCACCAATTCCGTTCGAAATTTTCTGCTTGCAAGAAAATTCTTTTTTTTTTCTGTTCCAGGGTTAACAAATATATAAATTGTAAAAAAAAAATCAATTTTTTTTCTAATAGTCTAATGAAAAAAATTTCAGCTGTTCAAATAATTCATTAGTCCGAGGTTTATTATTCGTTAAATAGGGGGGGGGGGGTGTCTCGTTAAATAAGGGTTCGATAAATCGGGGGCTGGTTGTACCAACACTATCTAGGAGGTGCTGGTTGTACCAACATTGCTAAAACTTATTGCAAGATTCAGATTATTTTTTTAAAATTATTTTACAGTTTTCGCCTCGAATCGATTAAAACAGAAAGTCTGAAAACTAATTCAATATGTTCAGTTTGATATTGAGCATTATCTTTTCGTTACTAGGGCTCACGGTTCCTCGAAACTATTTAATATTAAATGGATTACTTTATGTTTAATCTACTAAATGGTTATTTTTAATCAATTAATTGATTTTCCCCTTTTTAATTTTCCACCCACTTTTAATGATAGCACTTAAATTCAGAAATAGGACTTGGAAGTACAAGGTTTTCTTGCGAAGAATGACCCTTTATTGTAAAAAGAACTACATAAATAAATGCAGCATATTTGAAAAGTACTTTCTCATTTTTCTGCAGTTCATTTTCATAATTTATATCGATGTTTGAAGACGTTAAAATGAAGAAGAGATATATTTTAATCCAATTGAAAACTTTAATATAGTCATTCCATAATAAAAAGATAATACCTTTTTGAATATGGCTTCAAATTCACAATTGAAATTTTAATTACAAACGATCTTGAAAAGCAAATTTAATAAAAAAGAAATTGAGTAAATTGTTCGATTTGAATTTCTAAATATGTATGTTTTTATACTGAATTAGATATAATAAATGATATAACTAATGGTGGCTACAAAATAAACTGCAAACAGAAATTTTCAAGGAACTATTTTCTTCGGTAAATTTCTTGATTAGAACTTTCCTTAAAACTGACTTAACCCTTTGTTCAGCAATGTTCTATTAGAAATGGTAAGAGAACATTTTTCAGGAACGTAGGTTCTCATGTTTCAAATTCCGAACAAGTCTTTAGACTTGCTATTACAACTCAACCACTTGACCCGGCAATTAATCAACACATCTAATTGGAACATTTCGCCTTATTTTGGAAAAGCATGGTTTTACAAACTGGAGGAAAGAATTCATAGGATTCTTAAGGAAAACCCTTCTTTCACTCAAGGTACTTAATTTACTAAGTGTTTTCCTTTGTCAGTTTGTTGCGTGTTTCTAGGGTTTCTGGGTCGTTTTGAGCTTGTCAAATGCATCGTATGGTTTAAAAAGCAATGTAAAAATTAATTAAAGTCGTTTTGTCAAACCACTATAAATTCAAGACAGTTTAAAGGATAAAGGTAATTGATTATAAACGAAAATCCTTTTATGACTTGGCTTTCTTGGATTATTTGATAACATTTGAAGGATTACAAAATGCTATGTAAATATCCAAGAAAGTGTTATAAATCAAACAACATTAAATTATAAATAGACTCTAGGAAGAATTATTTTACACAAAAACAGAGAAAGTTAATATATTTCTCAAAAAGACAAAATATTATTGTAAAAAAAAAGACAAGGATGTGTTGTTCTAATATAAATGTCTCAGAGCGGTAGTTTCATTAAAATCTAGCAATAATAAGAATATATAAGCGTATCTAATATACTAGTGTTTTTATTAATAATGTTCTTGGGGTATTGAAACCTCGTTTATACAGTCTGACCTCCCATTTACGAATCTCTATTTTGAAAATTTCTTTATTGTGAGAAATTTTTCCTGCAACCAACAATTAATTATATTGAAGATAAATCTCTATTTAATGAATTTTCAGCATAAAGAACTTTTTTAGTAGGATATAGTGACTTCTTTAAACAGAGGTCTGACTGTGTTTCTAAATATTAAATTTTTCTTTGTACCATAGATCTGAAATTTATGTACAAAATATATTTCAATGCTGTCAAACGGAAATATTATTCGAATTAAAATTGTTAAAATTTCATTTTTTAATATCTGGTTACATATATCAATTGTTGAATTTCAGTAATTTATTATCTTTACTTGGGCTTAAAGTTTTTTAAATTACCGAGATATACAAAGAAGGGGATTTTAATAACTAACGACTTAATAAATGAATTGTATTTATCAAAAAATATTACAGACATTTTTATTTAATAAATTTTAATATGTAAATATTTTTAGAAATATTATTTAATTTATGCAATAGGCTTGTTATAAGATTTTTAAAAAAAAATCAGTTCAAATATTTTTATAGCTATTAAAAAGAACTTGGCAACAGATATTTACAAGAATCGTCTTTATTGTACATATTTTACTCGAGTAGATTAGATTTTTATTCGTGACCAAGAACATAAAAGGGTGATAAAGATATACTTTGGAATAAAAAAATGGTATGTTTTCATCTGAAATGCTTTTAAATTATTGCTTTAAAAAGGTAATTTCGCACAGACATGATAATAAGTCCAAAAATATGTCGCAAATAGAAAGAAACACTTGTGTGCATAGCTTCAACTTTACCAGCTGTTATTTTTACATTACATAATCGTTCTTTCCTCCAAAAAATAGTCTAGCTGCTATATTTTTCAATAATACAAAAAATAATACATTTATTTTTTTAAGTATAACCTACATCAGTTCCCAAGGAAACCTTGTTTTTTCTTTAATAAATAATGGAATTGTTCCTAATGGATACAATCCAACTAACCGTTCATGACAACCAATATTATTTTGTACTGATGGCATTATTTCTGAAAAATTATTTTCAACGTGGAATCATTGCATGAATTTTAGTGGGCCAGAGCTTTTGCGTGTAACATTTCCTTTCTTTTAACTTCATATGTGCATCCTTATTATTCTTTTAACCTTGGAATTTTTGTTAGTTTTGAAAACAGACAAGCTAGACAGGAGGATTTCACATTGTATTCCTAATCGTAGAATAATTTTTTCCCCAGCATGATAAGTTTAATCATTGGTTGTTTTAAGTTAAAATAAAGTAGAACCAACTGGCAATTTATCATGCAATTATGAACAGAAATCACAAAATTTGAGCTAGTGTCTAGCTCTTCAAATTTCCACATCACATCGTTTGAGTTATGACATTACCTATTAATCTCTAAGATGATACTTATTGGAACTAGGCCTCAAAATCCTTAACTCAACTATAGCAACCTTATTTATGGCCCATGAAAGGAATTGTTGGTTATAAGCAAACTTTTTTTCTTGAATAATTTGGAATTTAAGGAATTATTAGTGATAGATTTAATATGTGTATTATCGAATTATTAAAAAATGAATATTTTTGTATATACTATATTAAATTCTTAAAATGATTTTCCAAGTGCTTACTTACTAGTAATTTTTGACCATAAATCAGTGTTTCTAAAACGGCGGGGCACGCCCCCTTTGGGGGAGGCGCGATAACCCTATAAGGGAAGGGTATCACCGTATCAAAAAGTCAAAAATGAAGGATTCAAAAAATTACAAATTTACTGAAACGATGCAAAACAAAATATACTTTCGGACGTAATAAAAATAAAATATACATTTACACTTATAAATGTATCAGTACTGAGATTAATTATCAATGTATTTGATAATTAATCTCACAATATTAAGTGAAGAACAAATTCAATAATTCCTAGTTACTCCCATGGGCTTGTCATATACAAAATTTATATACAAAATTTAATACTTATCTCGATAATTTGTATGGCTTATGATTAAAGTCGTATTGTAGCTGTGTGTGTAAGCGCATTATTATTGCATTCAATATATTGATATTGTATGAAGGGGGTCGCGATGAAAATTAAGATTGAAAATTGGGTCACAACCATTGAAAGTTTGAGAAACACTGCGATAAAGTCTTCTTTTTGCAACTCAAAGCACTTTTAAATCCAAAAGGGGATGTCAAATCTTGAATAACAGGTAATACACTCTTAGAAGCTGTTCTCGTGGATATGTGAAAATGCGCCCTCAAAATAGGAATATTAGAATCGTATTTATGTTGGATAACACTACGCTAAAATTGCTTAATTCAAAGAAACGGCAGAGAAGGCAACTACAATATTTCTGTTCTTCTCTCATTTGGATATCATATATATATATATATATATATATATATATATATATGTGTGTGTGTGTGTGTGTAGGATATCCCATGGAACTTTTTCTTTTTGTAAAAGGTTAGATTATATCCCTTTGCAGAGGACGGAAATTTTAGTCAAAAACAGCATCCCACAGCAACGCCATCTAGCGTACCTATAAAATGCTGACACGATTTATTTTTAGCAGAGACCCACTAACACTCGACAACGTAGCAGCACCTCAGCGCGTTCGTGCTTGTTTCGCCGACCTTAGGTGGTAAGTCACCAGCGCATCGCATAATGAGTTTTATTTAATATCCAACGTCCTCCCAGAAGGAACTATCTAACTTTCCTATAATTTTAAATGCCTGCATGTTCTAATTTCTATTTTGTAAATATTCCCCCTGTAAATATCCTCCTATAACTCGTAATAAATTATTTAGTTTCTGTAAACTATGTTGTCTATTCTATTTTTCAAAGTTAACTCATACATCGTAAAAACCCCTTGACTTCCTGCCAAATAAAAACCCCGCTATCTGAGGAATCTAACTTTTTGGAAGATTTCAGTTAGATTCCACTTGCTCTTTTCAATAAATAAAAACAATTAATAACATTATTACAAACTACATTTGTTATGAATAAACGCAGCATAGTTAAAATGTTTTTATTCAGAGTAAGCAACAACAATCTTTCCATCTGATACAATCGGCGCATCATATATTTGCGTTACCATTGGTGGCCTTTTTCGTGGGGTTCCCGGGGGATGTTCAAGTTGAACTCGTGTAACTTTTGTATTGTAAATTGATTTTTATTTATATTGCTTTATATTAATCAATACATAGAGAGAGATAGCGACTTACTCATTCACTCAATCACTAATCCCGATATATCAGGAACTTTTAGACTTACACACTTGAAATTTGACAGGCATATTCCTTTCATCGAGTAGAAATCTTCTATATAAGAAGGGGTTTTGCAAAAATTGACTCTCTAGGGGGGGGGTGCCAGATGTTAAGGGGCGTTGTAGATAACTCTTCCTGGTTCTGAACTATTAGACATTTAGACTTAAAATTTGTTACGCTTGTTCCTTTTGCGGAGTAGAGATCCGCAACAAGTGGGCTTTGTGAAAATCGATTCTCAAAATTAGTTGAGAGAGGCTAAGTGATGTTATAGATAAAATATATTTTCTTTCTCAAATTATTAGACTTACAGTTACGAAATCTGTTGTGCATGTTTCTTTAGTTGAGTTGAAATTCTCCAAGAACGGTTTTTACAGGTATCAACTTAAGGGTGATTACGTGACTTATTGATGAAAGAAATTACGTTTTTGGTTAAAGTCCTGTCCTTTTTAGAATTCTAGACTAGGGCTAAAGAAATGTTTCTGAATGCAATCAAGCGCTTTATGTTTTGATGACTTTGATACCAATATTTTATATATATTTAAATAGTATATATTCATACAACTTCATGAAGTACCCAGCGAAGTCGGCAGAAAACTGCTTGTTTTACTATACGATTTAATTATACAAATGCTACTACTCAATGTTGCAAGAAATGTTCCCTTTTTTCAGACTCACACTTTCACAATGTTAGGTGTTTATTGATTTAAATCACTAGGATTTTTCTTCCGTACCACTTTTCATTGAAAACCAATATATAAATTCATAAAGGAAAAAAGAAAGTTTTTAATAAAATACACCAATGATTTTCATACCTGTGTATATACCATTTCATTCTTTTAAAAAGGTTTTTACAATAACCACGTAAATAAAAGTTTCTTCTTATTCTTAGAATTTATTTTCGCTTGTTGCAAAGTTTATTACAAACTGTTTCAAAACAGGAATGGAAGACGACAGAGTAAAATTAGGTTACGAATTTGAAATATAAATAATAGCCTTGGGGAAGGTATTTCGTTTAGTAAGAAACAAAATAGTAAATATTCTGTTATCTATTTGAGGTTGTTACTCTCAAATATGGGAAACAATTCACATATTTACCTTAAATTACCCTCTTCTGGAACAATAAAGAATGGCAATAAAGCTATAAAAAGAAGTTTTGTATAGTAAAAATTGAATTATAGTTATGAGTATGCATCATTGGTTTTATGAAGAAAAGAATTCACAAAAAAAATTGAATTCCTATTCTTTTACGACGTTACTCGTACTACTAACCCTTTGTATTCATTTTCTTATGTTTTTATTTTAATAAACAAGTTATGTTCTTTATGTAAAACAAATACTATGAATTCTCTTTGCGAAGGATAGGATATTATGACCCTATAAATAATCAGATTTACGTATTACTGTTTTAAATAAATATCTGTACGTGATACTTTAATCAAGCGATATAAATAATGAAGATAGGTTCGTAAAAAATTAGTTTTTCTATTTTATCCAATAAAGAATTTTTGCGTAATAAATAACAGTGGTCACGCCTTGAGAAAAATACTAAATAGATTTTCTGTGTACTTTTTATTGCTGTATATTTTGAAAAAAAATACCAAATTGACGGAATATTTCATACAAAATATTTTAAAGCATTTCGATCGTTAAATAAATTTTACTATCTTCTTTTCTACTCACTAACATCAAAAGAAATATGTTATTATTGCTAAGGTTCAGTTTTAAATTTATGAAATTAGGATCGCTAGTACTAGAAATTAGAATATTTGAAGTACCTTTTTTTTTCTCTTTTGGAATTTGAATGTATATTACCTTATTAAAAAGTATATTCCTAAAATAGCTTCTCTGATTATATTCCACACAAAAAATAAACCACATTAAAATAACTATAGAATTTAAATCTATTAAGTCTAGAATTATTCCCAGAAATTCAATTCATGAATTTTACCAGAAGAATATCAGAATTTTATTATTATAGTTTTTAATATTTTAAAGTATTAAATTTAATGTTGTTATCGTTTATGCAATTTAAACAAATTATAAAGTTATCTATAAATATCGAATTCTTTCAGAATCTAAATTTCAAAATACTAAATACAAGACCCTTTAAATTTCAAAATACATTGTTTCTCTCAGAATTTAATTCGTTTTATCATTTTTCATATTTTAGAGGTATTAAGTTAAATATAATATGTCAATATTCACACACAGGTTATTTTCTATTGACTGAAATCAGCGCATTGCAAATATGAAAACAATACTTATCAAACAAGTAAAACAGTAAGTTATGTAATAAAAGCTTATGAAGTCATTTAACTATTCATCAAAAGGGAATGCATTTTAAATCCTATATATACATTTTTCTAGGTTTTAAAGTATGTGTATGTATATACGTATATAATGGTTGCCCAAATAAAAAGTAAACATACGTGATTGCGTCAAATTGAGTGCAGATACAGCTGGGCCACACATACCAAACACGAAGAACGGTAGGAAGTATACATTGTGCACACGATGTTTAGCATTGATACCTGTTAGTGCGGTAGTACGTTTCTGATTACAGGAGGTGAATTTTTTTAATGCGGACATATCTCGATGAATAGTGGCAGTCTATGGCGAACACTGCATAGGTCAAACGTCCTGGAACAGTTGGTGTAACAGGTTTCGAGAAGGGCAGCAAACGATATTGGTTCTCCATGACAATGTCCGTCCACACGTCTCCGTAAGATTAAGGCAACTTAAGGGGTTTCACCCATGTAATAAGTTCAAAAAAAAAATTATTTTTTTCATAAATTACTTTCTTAACATGACTAAAATACGGTGGTAAAGTGATTTTTTAAAATTCGAAGTCGTTATAAGGAAGCAAATGTTAGAAAGCAGCTGTTCGAAGCGCTGAGTTGGCAATCGATGGCTGTGCCTGTTGTGTACAGTCAGCTTGATACCATTGAACCTTCTATGCTAATATACGTTCATACAAGTATAGACAAGTTTGTAGAGGTTTAAAAGGAAATATTTAAAGCTATTGAATATTTCGTCGAGATAGTTTTAGCCTTCACCACCAGGCATCGCCGATTAAGGGTAAGTTAAGATTTCCATCGTTTTAATCGAACTTGAAGCTTTAAACGCGTTTTTCTCAAAATTGTATTTTTCAAACTTTCCTCCATCGTATCTCAAAAACGGTTTGACTGAATAACTTCAAATTTATAGGATAGACTTAGCACATATACGCGCACCAAATTGATTACGATCATTCCAAAATTCGAAATATTTCTATTTTTACAATAAAAACATAACAAAAATAACCCCATGAAATTTGAAACTTTTCCTTCAGAGGTCTACCAAAAATCCAATTTTTGATATTTTCAGTTGAGCATAGTCCATTCTGTGCATTTAAGCTTATAGTTTAAAACGCTTTTATTTTTTTAAATTTCAAATAAGCCAATCAGCCGAAATCGTGGAGGAAATAAGCGTCCAATTTTTCGAGGTGGGTGTGTTCAGAGCGCTATAACTCACATTCTATTGGATATTTTTTTTTGGCTAAACATTTATATGCATAAAATACATATAAATAAACGATAAAAAACTTAAAGTTCTATCTTTTTACTTGTCGTCAAAAAATTCTCTACAAATGCTTAAAAAAACAGGCCGTCACATGGGTAAACCCCCTTAAAAAATCATTGGGAAATGTTAGAGCACTTACCGTATTGTCCGAATTTGTGATACACAGTGACTTCTAGGCCTTTAGGCCACTGAAGACAGTATAATGTTTCTATTTGGATTAAGAAGTGAAGGAAGCTGGGCAGGACTTCTCCTCAAGAATCAACTACATTCTTTCTATTGTGAAAATACAGACCTGATGCTGAAACGATGGGACCTGTGTTATAGCCCCCCGAGCGATTTCTTTTGATTTCCTATAAAATCATTCTTTTTATGAAACTTGCCCTACTTTCAATGGAGAAATCCTTATATATTGAAATTTCAAACACACATGGAATAAAGTTATTCAGCTTCTTAAAACTAATAAAAATCGTAAAGCAACCAAACTTTTGAAATAAAAAATAAGAAAATGAGCAATATGAATCATTTTAACAAAGAAACGATTCTTAACATCGAAGCAAATACTTTCCGCTTAATGAATTCAAAAAGTTACAATTTGGTGAGGCTAGATCCAGAGAACTTCGCTCATTAGATACATAGTTGTGAAGGAAAGAATAAAAAAACCCTTTCATCTTACTCTCATTTGGGGATAAAAGTCGTTTGAGGCCCGGGGTGCTAAGGAAAATATAGGGTCCCTTAAAAGAAAAGAATTTAGAATACAAAAATATACATTATTCATATTTTTAAATATTCTACCACATTTTATCGTACATAAATATTGTAATGTACATTAACCATGTGTTTTAACAGAGAATATGTAAAGTAGAAATTTCGGGGAAGCGTTTCACAGGAATCGAATCACAGGTAGTGTACCGTTACACCCGCCTTTTAAACTACCTGTTATATGTATATGCCATTCATTTCATGTAACTCAGTTGCATTTATGTATTGATTAAAGAAAGTTTGTTTTTCAAAATATCTTAAATTGATCAAGATGCAATCTGTCACTTATGTTATTTTAAACATAATTCCACACACACACAGAGACATAGTCCCTGCCATTATTTGTCTCGGGAGAATGGAAATAATAAAAATAGCAATATTTTAAATTTAAAAATTTATTCCAAAGCTAATCCTTAAATTATTTATTAGCTTAATGTGCATTAAAATTTAAGCATAAAATTTTTATGTAACTAATTCCAATTTATCTGTCAAGTATATTATTTTTTTTCATAAATGCAAATAAGGTACTTTATGCGGTCACTATAATTTATAAAATGGGTATTCTTGAAAAAATTTTAGGAGCTTAATTTAATGAAACAGGTTGCGTTCACAAAACCTATATACTTTATTAACGTTCGTCTACCCCTACAAAGTACATAAGTTTGGCACTAAAATATATAAGATTAAAGAATTGGAAACCTTGCATTTTTAGAGAGGCTACATTGATATGCTGTTGCAGGTGCGGGAAAGGGGGTACTGAATAATATCCATTATTACTTGCAATACTTTAACCGAATATATGCATGCTTGCGATTTGCTTAAAAACAACAGGAAATGTTTATATTTAACACATAACAACAAAACATTTATCATAAGAACATTTGGAGGTTCCCTCACTAATTGATTAGTCGGGACCTGGCTATAAAATCCCCAAGTGTTGCAATCTGCTTCCGGTGAGAAATCTGCAATTGCCACCATTGCACTTTGTTCTATGCGCAGTTTTTAATAGTATTGCAGTAAATAAAAATTACAAAAAAAGAAACATTTATTTTCGCAGATTTTGTGAATACTTGACTAAAGTTTCCATTTTGGAGAATTTTTAGGCTTGACTAACTGAAAAATATCCAAATTTATCCCGTTATTTTGTTTTAAGTTTTTTTCTCCTGGTATCATAATAAAACTATTTTTTGATCATGTATTTGCCTAAAGCAGGAGTGGGCAGACTTTTCCAGGGTACGGGCTACTTCTAATTTTTTCAAGGTGTTGCGGTCCACCCAGTATCAGTGGCACACACAAAAGAGGGGGGGGGGAGGGTCCCCGGGTCCGGACTCTCCTCCATAGCCCATGATGTTTTTGCGATCGATTATAATCCCATGTATATAGTACGTAAAATTTAATTAAATATAATAATAGTTTAATATTAATAGTTTTAATAATCATAATAATAATTATATTAATAGTTTTTTATTAATTAATGCAAATTATTTATTCAATAATTTATTTCTTACTGTTCTTTGTTCCCGACAATTTATAAAATGAAAATATATATGTATTTGTTTGGAAGCAAATTGTGGTAGGATATGAGAATGGTAGACATTCAACCTTGAGCCACAGCGCTTTCTTTAAAAAATTCACGAGTGCGCCCACTGCCCAGAGTTGTGTTGTAGGGTGTGATGAGGTAAGGAAAAAGTCAACAAAATTTATTATGACTTAATAATAAATACGGAATATGTACTTACCTACGTAAATAAAATGAAAAACTCACTTTTTTGATAATGTGTTTAAAGCAAAACGCGAAATACAAATATAATAATAATACCCACAAATATAATAATAATATCTAATGATGCATTAATTATCAAACAATTCAAAACACTTTGAAAATAAAACATTTTCCTCTTAGTTAGTTCTCGTAATTATAGTCAGTAGAAGACTTAGTCTTCGTACTGCCAGTCAATCTTGAATATTTCCGTGTATAATTACTAACGGCTAATCTTCAGGTAGTCACTCCAAATTGTCTTGGTGGTCGATTGCGATCGATGTAATGCCCACCCTAGCCCTAAAGAGTTACCCCTGATGACATTTTAGGTAATAGTCTACTTAAAAATTGATTTATTTATTTGTTTATACTTCCCGCGTAAAAATATCTAATACATACATAAAAAATACAAACCGCCAATTTTTGCAAAAAAGGAGTAGTGATAGATATTAGTAGCTTCCAATAAGCATGCCCATTTATATCCAGGACTTTCTTTTTAAAAAAAATTTTTATTGGGTATGAAAAATAATACACTTATAATGATCTACATTATTTATCATAGCAATTTTCTTCATTCTCTCAAAATAGTCATTACATAACAATAAAAGTAAAAAAACCTCATCAAAATTCCTCTCCTTCAGGCTTCAAATGTAACATTAGATAGCAGGGAATTCAAACTCACAAATTTTATTTAGAAAACAAAATATATATTTCGACTGAAGTTTGCGCCGAATTGTGGATATATTTTATTATTTGTTTGTCAGTCTTCTTTTCCAATAATTACGATATAACCTAGTTACACGTCTAAGTAAAACAACTTAAAAAAATGACAAATAAATACATAAAGTCATCACACGTATGTAATTTCCAAAAATTAAGCTTCAGGCTCTAAAAACCTCTTTCAACTTGATACAATTTGTTTATTTTTTAAAGCCCTTTCTATACTCCAGTAAATCACTTTTATTATCTGAAAATCCAAATAACTTCTTTTTCAAAAGAAGTAAGTATGCAAATAACTAGTTTTATGTCAAAATGGTTTATTTTTCTATTACTTGCTGTTTCAAAGGGCATAAATATATTTCACCGGATAGAACTAACAACAACCTTTGATATTCAAACTAGACATGTAAATGTGTTTATTTGCGCACGAACTGTTACTTTTCTTGTTAGTCACTCATCAAAAGCTTTTAAACCTTCATATTTTCTTTGATTATCTGCGCTAGTGATTCTTTTCATATATATTATGCAGCCTAATAGTATTTTTCTCTCTTTATAACACTTGATGTTTGTAAGACTATTCAAATTTTCAAAGCGTTTTCTTATAAACCGAAAAGGAATATATGCTATAAAAAAACAAAAGTATTATATAAGTATATTAGCATATATTTATATATATATACATATGCGCACAAATAAAATATGAATTAATATTTCAGGAAATAAAAAAGTGAAAACTTAATCAAAATATAAAATTCATTAGATCTAATTTATTGGAATAGAGCCCAGTGAGTCAGTATGTAATTTTGAGCTTACTTAAGTGAAGGTTTAAACTAGTGGAATGGACCAAACCCCTCCCTTCGTGTGAATTGGTCTTAATCTATGGTTGTGTAAGTGGATGTTTTTATTGATAATTTTAGAACATGCCGTTTTAGTTTTATTGCACATTGATTCTAATACTTAGCTCGGTAAATAGTAAGCAACGTGGCTTAACTTCCCTGGTTGACGAAAATCCTTTCGATTACCAATGTGACGTATGTGCGTCCCCCTTTTGGGAGCACCTGTGACTTGCCCCCCACGGCCGGATCAGTTTTAGGAGAATTGATCACATGTGCAAAACCACCTGCAGTCGCTAATATACTGCGACGGACGTGTCTTAGTTAGTCCCGGCAGCCTTTCACACGAGGAGGAGCCGATAATGCCCCGACCGGATGGAGGGGGGGAAAGGGATGCCGAACGGTCAACCGCAGAGACCGCGAGGGGCCGTGAGAGCAAGAGGGTTGACAGCGAAACATTCGCAAAGAACGGACACCAAGATCCCTCCCTCACAAAGTTTTATTTTGGAACTCTAAAATCATCTAATAGTACTAAATTGTGCAGTGGGTAAAAAAAGTATTGACAATTGTCTATAATTGATCATATTAGCTAACAAAGGAAATGCTTGACAATTTTAACTGGACATAACGAACACAGGAGGTAATAAACACACAAATCTAATGAAACTTTCATTTTAATATGCCTTTTACACAAAATATACAACAAAAACGTAAATTTGCATGTCAAAAAAGTATTGGCAAAGTTCTAACTGTTATGCAAATTTTGTCATGTTGAGGTCACGTGTTTAGACTGATAAGAAAGCCTGTTAGTATAAAGTCTGCAGTGCTATTTCAAAATTTTTAAAATGTTATTTTGTTAATGAAGTGATAAAAGGGCTTCGAAATCGAAGGAGTTGGATGTTAATGTTAAAAACATGATTATTCAGCTCAGAAATGAGGGCTTAACTTATCGTGCTATAGGAATACAACTGAACATAAGTTTATTTACTGTCAGAAGTGCTGTAAAAAAGTTCAACGAGACAGGATCCACAGAAAATAAGGTTAGAAGTGGACGGCCTGGAATATTTTCTGCAAGGGAAAAACGTAGCATTATCAAAAAGGTTAAGAAAAATTCCAAAATAAGTGCACCCCAGTTAGTCAAACATGTTGCTAATACTTCGCATAAAACTTTTAGTGTACAGACTATACGGAATGTTTTACATGAAGAAAGTTATTATGGAAGGGCAGCTAGAAAGAAACCTTTCATTTTGGGAAAAAACAGAAGAAAGAGATTAGATTTTGCAAAATCTCATGTTAATTTATCAGATGAGTTTTGGAACACAGTTATTTTTTCCGACGAATCAAAGTTTAACATTTTCGGGTGTGATGGACGACAATATGTGTGGAGAAAGCCAAACACCGAACTGGAAAAACAACATTTAACACCAACTGTGAAACATGGTGGAGGGAGCGTCTTAGTTTGGGGCTGTAGGGCAGCAAACGGAGTTGGTAAACTGTGCTTCATTGATGGTATTATGACAGCACGTACGTACATCGACATATTGTGCCATAATTTGCAATCCAGTGCCCAAAAACTTGGCTTAGGAACATCATTTGTGTTTCAACAAGACAATGACCCTAAGCATACAGCGAACCTCACCCGGGAGTGGTTACTGTATAACTCTCCTCGCCAGTTAAAGACGCCACCTCAATCGCCTGACATAAATCAAATTGAGAATTTATGGCACAAATTGGACGTATAAGTCAGGAAACATAAAATTTCGTGTAAAGACGAACTTAAGCGTATACTCCTGCAAGAATGGCCCAAAATTCCCAATAGTACAACCAAGACTTTGGTTTTCTCTATGAGAAACAGATTACAAGTTGTTATAAATGCAAAATGTATGCATACAAAGTATTAAACATATCCTGATTTTGTTCTCACATTTTACTTATTATTTTGCCAATACTTTTTTGACATGCAAAAATACGTTTCTGTTGTATATTTTCTGTAAAAGACATATTAAAATGAAAATTTCATTAGATTTGTGTGTTTATTACCTCCTGTGTTCGTTATGTCCAGTTAAAATTGTCAAGCATTTCCTTTGTTAGCTAATTTGATCTGTTATAGGCCATTGCCAATACTTTTTTTACCCACTGT